>JANKOD010000191.1:22183714-22196356 GCA_026284645.1 Erythroxylum acuminatum
ACCCACTGCATAATCACTTGCATCACACATTAATTCAAAAGGAAGAGACCAGTCAGGAGATATAAGAATAGGTGCAGGCACAAATATATTCTCTAACAATTGAAAAGATGTCAAACATTTATCGTCAAAATTAAACACAACATCTTTTTCAGGCAACTCAGTCAAAGATCTAGCAATTTTAGAAAAATCCTTAATGAACCTACAATAAAAACCAGCATGGCCTAAGAAACTTCTAATAGATCTAACATTGTTTGCTGGTGGAAGTTTCTTAATGACATCAATTTTTGTTGGGTCTACCTTTATACCCTTGCTAGAAATTTTGTGACCTAAAACAATACACTCCTGTACCATGAAATGACATTTTTTTCCAATTATGCACTAAATGGGTCTCTTTACACCTATTAATACTTTCTCTAAGTTATCCAAGAATGCGTTAAATGAAGTGCCAAACACAGAGAAGTCATCCATGAAAGTTTCAATGTAAGATTCAAGCATATCAGAAAAATAGCCATCATGCATCTTTGAAATGTAGCTGGAGCATTGCATAACCCAAATGTCATGCATCTATATGCAAATGTACCATAAGGGCATGTAAAAGTTGTTTTCTTCTGATCTTTCAGGGCTACTGGAATCTGCAACTATCCACTATATCCATCTAAGGCAATAAAAGTCATGTGCAGCTAATTTCTCAATCATCTGATCAATGAAAGGTAAAGAAAAATGATCTTTCCTGGTGGCATCATTAAATTTGGGTACATCATCATGGGGGTTGGGGAGGTTTAGGTTTCTTGTGGCAAATGAAGAAGACAACAAGGTGAGAGTAGCAAGTGAAAGATAATATGAGAACAAGGTTTAACGTTGATGGACGTTGGTGAGAAAATTCATGAAGAAGATGAAGAAGAAAGCTACGGAGAAAAAGAAGAAAGCAAGAACAAAACAATTAACTTGGTCTTTCAAGTATAATCATGGAAAAGTCACTTGCCACATGTCCAATTTCTATAGGTTTAAATTAGGTTCTCTTATTTAACTGTCCAATCAACTCCATTTTCTACTCCAATTGTCTCTCAATTTTCAACGACATATATCAATTATAAAATTTTTCACTGCCATTTGACTCTTATTTCTACTATCATTTATCAATTGTTTTGCCACTAGGCATTTTTCCTAGTTCAAAAATACCTAAAATTTTTGAAATATCTTAAATTTTACCAAAAATCCTAAATCAACAATTATACTCTCCAATTCAATTTTCAATACATATAAACCACAATTCTCAATATAATCACATTTATAAATCAATTATACCTGAAAATATCAATGAATGCATGTATAATCATTTTAATGTGTGCAATTATCAATATTCACGTGTATGTGTGTATGTTATATTATGCATGAGCATAAAATGCACTTTCTAACTTCTCAATAATCTCAAATATAAACTATTCTAGAGTTCTAACCCTTAACATAGGATAACACGATGTTACAAATCTGGCCATAAAGTATTGAAATATCACAAAAGGTTTGGTATATCATGGCATGATAACACTACCCAACTATAGAGGCAGAACATTTTCACTCAACAAACACAGAACCCTGCATAAAACTGTCCTCAATCCCATTTGGCTCAAAATCAGCTTAGATATCCTTCCTCAAAAGCAGTCAATAATAATACAGGGTTTATAGACAGTGGGGCTATAACTCATATAACAATATACCTTAATAATTTGTCAATAAGTTCAGAGTATAGTGGAAAGGATCAACTCTCTGTTGGTAATGGTAACTCTCTTCCTATTACTAATATAGCTCATCTTACATGTATTTCCTAGATAATAAACACACACCTCTTGCACTAAAACAAATTTTGCATGTTCCAAATATAACCAAAATTTTCTGAGCATTTCTAAACTTACCAAAGATAACAAAATTTCTGTTGAGTTTACTAATGAAAGTTGTATGTTTAAGGAAAAAGTAATAGGGAAAATTCTGCTGAGTGCTTCAGGATGGCCTCTACAGCCTTAAAGCCACTAAACCACACAACAAAATTAGGCCAGTCATACAAACATACCCTACTTATAAGTCTAGTTTTTCACAACAGAAAGTTTCTTCTCTTTTAAATGGCAGTCATTGTGAGACAAACATAGCACAAAAAAATGTTAATGTTTGGCATGCCAAATTAGGACATCCTTTTAACAGTACCTTAAAACAAAATTTGAGTTCAATAAAGTTCATATTAATCTCAACGACATATCCCATTATGATGCCTGTAAGCAAGGAAAATAGCATTAACTACCTTTTCAAACTCATGACATAGCTGCTCAAAATCCATTAGACATCATATACTCCGATATTTAGGGATCCTCTCTATATCTCTCAACTGAAGGACATAAATACTATCTTATTTTTGTTAATGCCTGCACAAGATTCACATGGTTTTATCCCCTAAAACTAAAATCTGATACTTTATCTATTTTTGTCAAATTCAAAGCCAATGTTAAACTCCAATTGAACAAAAAAATCAAAGCTCTTCACATTAACATGGTAGGTGAATATAAAGCCCTCTTATCTTACCTCACAAAACGTGGAATACAACCATGTTTTAGCTATCCTTACACTCACCAACAAAATGATGTCTTCAAGAGAAAACACCGACATATCACTAAAATGGGACTAACTCTTTTATCCCATGCTCACATACCACTCACCTATTGGTTAGAAGCCTTCTCTACAACCACCTATCTCATCAATAACCTCCTATCTCCAAGACTATACAATCTCTCACCATTTGAAAAGTTGTATAATAAACCCCAAAATTGTATCTATCTTAAAACATTTGGTTGTAGTTGCTTTCCTTATCTTAGATATTATTCTCACCATAAATTCGGGTTTTATACCACAAAATATATTTTTATTGGATATAGTTCAATGCATTAAGGTTAAAAATGTTTGACTAATCAAGGAAAAATCATCATCTCTCGTCATATGGTCTTCATTGAGGAAGAATCTCCATTTCATCAATTTTTTCCACACAGTTAAATCATCCTATAGCTTCACAAAGTCTTCCTATCTTCACTCTAATCTCAACTTCATCCTCTTTAAAGGTTGTCATGACTCACTCCTCCACTACAGAATGCTCTCACAACTGAATCCTCTAATGGACATGTAAACTCTCAAAATCCTTACTCACCATCACATGCTACGTTTTTATTAAACAATCAAAATACTTTACCTAATCCCATTCTGTCAACCACACCAAACGCTAAACCTAATCCTTCTTTCCCATTAACACAAAATAATCATCCTATGCAAATTCACTCCAAAAGTGGAATTTTTAAACCCAAGCTGTATTCCTTCTCCCTTTCTTTAAATTCTCACACTAAACCCACAACAGTTTCTAAAGCTTTAAATAATCCTATATGGTTTCAAGCTATGCAAGAGGAATTCAATGCTTTACAACAAAATCACACTTGGAAACTTGTTCCCTATGAGTCTACCATGCACATTCTTGGCACAAAATGGGTGTTCCAGACCAAGTATAAAACTGATGGGACTGTCTTTAAACGCAAGGCTCAGTTTGTCACCAAAGGGTTTAATCAAACCCCTAGCATTGACTTTTCAGAGACTTTCAACCCTATTGTGAAAGCCTCAACAATTAAAGTAATTCTGTCACTTAATGTTTCTCATCACCGGGATATCCAACAAGTTGACATCAACAATGCATTTCTACATGGGGACTTACATGAAACTGTTTATAAAAATCAGCCACAAGGATTTGAAAGCAAAACACAACCACATCATATTTGCAAACTGGTTAAAGCTCTCTATGGGTTCAAACAAGCCCCTAAGACTTGGTTTCATAAACCGAAACATGTAGTGTCTCAGTGGGGGTTTCATAATTCAAGGTCAGATACTTCTATTCTATTCAAACAATAATGGAATCATTACAATGCTACTAGTCTATGTAGATGATATCCTAATCACAGGAAATTTAACTCAAGCTATTCATGCAGTTATCAGTCAATTACAGTTCTAGTTTCCACTTAAAATGCTTGGAAGCATAAATCATTTTCTCGATTTTGAAGCATATAGAAACAAAAATGGATTATATCTTTCATAGAAACATTGCATCGAAGATTTACTTACCAGAACCAACATGTTTTCATGTAAGCCCTGTTCCATTCCAATCACTGCAGTAACCAAATTATCTCTATGTGATGGCACACCCTTTGAACACCCAATACTCTACCAAAGTATCATAGGAGCACTTTAGTATTTGTGTAATACAAGACTAGACATTAGCTTCATACTAAATAAATAAAGTCTGTGTTTACAGAATCCTCTAAATATACACTAGATTGCATGTAAAAGGGTTCTGCATTACTTGAAAGGAACTTCAAATTTAGGACTGCTTTTTCAACCATCATCTATTCCTCTCAAGACGCCTACAGTCACTCCGACTGGAGCAACTCTCTCGATGATCAAAAATCAACAACCGGAGGATGCGTCTTCTTAGGAGGAAACCTCATTTTTTGGATCTTCAAGAAATAATCTTTAGTAGCTCGGTCTAGCACTGAGTTTGAATATTGAGCTCTCTCACAATTGTCTACCGAACTCATCTACCTCACATCCCTACTATCTGAGTTAGGATTCTCTCTCTCTCACAAACCTACTATATGGAGCGACAACAACAGCTCTCGATCGCTAGCTCAAAACCCACTCTTTCATTTAAGAACAAAACGTATCGAATGGATGTACACTTCATTAGAGACAAAGTGAAATGCAAAAAGGAAAACTTAAGGTCAGATATGTTAGTACTACAGACCGACTTGTCGATATCCTCACAAAGCGCTTAACATTGGAGAGATTTTTCTCTCTGTTTACCAAACTGAACCTAGTTCGAAGCCCTCAGTTCAGTTTGAATGGGGGTGTTAACGAAGAACATACAAAAAAGAACAAACAAGAAGTAAAGTGAGGGACACAATAGGAATTTCACATAAGGCTATAATAGGAATTCACTAATGCAAGCTGGCTTGTACAATTATGTTACAACATAATACATCTCATCCCTTTGTTTTGATTTGTATTTACTAACAATTGTATAGTCAATATTGAACTAATAATTGTATAAATATACAGATGAGCAAATAACAAAATATACATAAATTCTACACATAATTTTCTTTAAGATAAAACTAAAATTGAAATTCTAATAGTGAGTAATCTTGGATGCTTTGTTGTTGCACCATAAACTAAGAAACACGGACATGGCAAAATGGAGCCGTGTCCGCGTGTCGGACACTTGTCCGTGTCAGACACGAAGAGTGCATATATATGCTCCATATTTTTTTAGAGGGGCTTATAAAGTCTGATACGGACACCCACGAAGAGTGCATATATATACTCCATATTTTTTTAGAGAAGCTTATAAAGTACAAAATATGTATGAACTATCAAGATATTGGATGTCTTGAAATACATCAATCAATATATATCATATTATGATTTTTGAATTTTTTTTAATTCTAAATTTTATAATATATATATATGCCGTGTCCGTGTCCGTGTCCACCAAATTTTAAAAGTTGGTGTGTCCCCGTATTCGTGTCCATGCCGTATCCGTATCCGTATCCGTATCCGTATCTGTATCCGTATCCGTATCCGTATCCGTATCCGTATCCGTGCTTCTTAGATCATAAATGTTCTTAGATCATAAATGATAAATGCTAGTTACCTGCTTCTCAATTCAAGACCTAAACCAAGCGAAAATGGCAGAGACGACCCTTTATCTCGCACTGACTCTCATCTTTCTCTTTGTTGCTCAAAAGCTTTATCGAACTAAAAGGTCCCAAAGAAAACTTCCGCCAAGCCCACCTGGGATTCCAATTATAGGTCACCTCCATCTCCAAAAGCCACCTTTACATCGTACTTACCACCGTCTTGCTAAGAAATATGGCCCTATCTTCTCTCTTAGATATGGGTCACGGCGAGTAGTAGTTGTCTCGTCGGCGTCAGCCATCGAAGAATGCTTCAGTAAAAACGATATCATTCTGGCAAACCGACCCGAGTTTCTTGTGGCTAAGCATGTTGGTTACAACTACACAGCCATGGACTATGCCCCTTATGGTGACCACTGGCGCAACCTTCGTCGCGTTAGTACCATGGAGTTATTGTCAAACCATCGTCTTAACATGCTTCTATATGTTCGCAAAGAGGAACTCATGCGAGTTATCACCAAACTGTACCGTGAATCGTCACAAGGTTTTGCTAAGGTAGAGTTAAAATCAATATTCCAAGATCTGACTCTTAATACCATGATGAGGATGATCACAGGTAAGAGATATTTTGGTGAGGACGTGACTGATGTTAAGGAGGCAAGTGAGTTCAAGAAATTGATTAAGGAGTTATCAACTTGTTATGATTCATCAAATCCAGGAGATTTCTTCCCCTTTTGGAATTGGATTGACGGTGGTCGGTATGAGGGGAAGTTGATGAAACTTGCTAAAAGGTTCGACGAGTTTATGCAGGGTATAGTCGACGAGTGTAGAAGCAAATTGAATTCGGAGGGCACGAAAACTCTAGTTAACATTTTGCTTAGGATCCAGCAGTCAGAATCCGAGTATTTTACAGATGAAATTATAAAAGGAATGATAGTAGTAAGTGAGCCCAATCAGTAAATTAACTGGATTGTGTATATGTTAACTAGTATCCATAAAATATTTTCTTATGTTTGAATTGTTATATACGCAGGTTCTCCTAGCTGCAGGAACTGACACGACATCAACCACACTGGAATGGGTAATGACTTGCCTACTCAGGCATCCCAAAGTATTGACTAAAGCTAAAGGGGAAATAGACTCTCGAGTTGGGGAAAATCGCTTCGTAGATGAGCCTGATGTTGCCAAGTTGTCATATCTTCAGAACATTATTTCAGAAACACTTCGATTGTATCCAGCAGTTCCTGTTATTGATCCACACATGGCATCCGAGGATTGCACCATTGAAAGTTACGACATACCACGTGGCACGGTTATTCTGGCAAATGCATGGGCTTTACACAGAGATCCAATACTCTGGGAGGATGCCGACACTTTTAAACCTGAAAGATTTGAAGGTAATGGAGTTCCTCGTAGTTACATGCCATTTGGCTTGGGAAGAAGGTCGTGTCCTGGGATGAATTTGGCCCTCCGTGTTCTGGGATTAACGTTGGCCACGTTAATTCAATGCTTCGAATGGGAAAAGGTTTGTGAAGATAAGGATATTGATATGACAGAGGGGAGAGGAATTACTATGCCAAAGGTTGTGCCATTGGAGGCCGTGTGCAAAGCTCGTCCCATTATGAATACTGTTCCATCCTTAATTGATACTATCATGTACCAGAACAGTTGAGGAATTTGTGCTGCCTCCATAACTCAAGTATAAGAGAGACAGTGCTGTTAAAAAAGTTAGGGCGAGATTCGATTTCAAAAGATCACTTTAAATTTTATATTATGATTAATGCTTAAATATAAATCTTATCATTATCTTATTATGTAACTTGATCATTTTCTGAAATAGTTATTCAAATTAGTTCAATGCAGTCATCATAGTCACACACATATCTGACCTTTAATGATATGCATACAAACAAATTGATAAAATTATACAAGTAGTTTAGAGAGAGAGTTAGTCAAGAAATGCTACTTCTTTAGAGCCCAAACTTATTTATAATAAGTTTTGGACTTTTTAATGATAATAAAATTTTAGATTCAATTAAATAATTTAATTAGATTTACAGTTAATTTTAATTAATGTGGTCCAAATAAGATCCAATATTGCATATTAGTTCTTATTTATTAAAGATCTCATATTTAATCCTAAAATCTTTCAAACTTTATAATTAAGTCTAACTTGATTAAATAATTTATTATTTATATATCAAGATTGACATCTAATAATGCATTATGACTACCTAAATATTACCTAATCTTTATATGCATAATTTTTATTATAATTTGACCATTTCATTATATAATGTTTCAATTAAATATAAAATACAAAATTAATGTCTACAATATCTAAGTCCAATCATCGTAATTCTCCACTATTAGTAATTTATTTTATTAATTATATTTGAAAACTATTCTCAAAGTTCATTCCATATATATTGATCACTTAATTACATTCATAAAGCTCATGTTATATTCAATGACGACCAAATGAGCTATCTTTGACAAGGATTTGTTACAAATAGTATCAAAATACAACAATCCCTATACGATATATCTTGAACATCTCACGTTAAAAGATTACTTATATAACTATCATAAGGAGAATTTCATATATATACAAGTAATGTTTCAAATGAAATTCCCATGTCGAGTCAATTTAGTGAACTTGTTATTTAATAAGCACTTATATATTTGTTTGTTTAAATATCTCCATACATTAATCTATGAGATCAGCTACTTCCTTCATAGAAAAAATATAATGCGTGCTAATCTTATTTATACTATATTATTGTCTAGTTTTAATAGAAAAATGACTAAGAATATCCTAGGGATACTATATGAATGCATGATAAATATCATAATTATGATATCTTCATAATTTTATTTGTAATGTACATTTATCTTATGAATTTTATCATATCTATTGGAATATGTATAACATAAAGAATACCTTTAAATCATTATCTCTGAAATTATAACCAACTGATTAGCTGTAGGGTATAAACCAATAATCTCCTTTTTGTACTAAGTCAATTAATTGGCTATATTCTCAATATGACATAAAAAAATAGTCTCAATTATCTAACTTTGTATTCTTGTCATCTATATTAACCATATGTCTTTCTTGATCCAAAACATATAAACTACTTAAACTTATATAAACTATAGATTTATTATCATGCCTTAATCACGTAGCAATATTGAATCTAAATTAAGTTAGGGTGTTAGTAACACTTGTCACTACATCAAAATTAAATTATAAACTTAATTATATAGTTAGGTGCTTTACATGCATATCTGATGTGATAAATGATTAAATTTTATGTTTATATGATTTGAGGACCGAAAAGACAGTTGTTATGCATATGTGTAAGGCGTATGACAAGTACTATCAGTGGGAATCTATTAGCAATGTCATAATGGAGCATGTACCATTTTTACCATATGAACTAAATTAACTGGGGCCAAAATGGGATATATATATATACCTTCCCATGACCTGGAGTGAATTATCTAAAATCAGGTTTGTGTAGGTATGTTTCCATCAATGAGGATGAATTGGCCAGTAGCTACACTATACAAGTAAATAACATTATGTATGTTAATTTTGGAACCATGGTATGATATATTTAATTTGATTAATTTTACATTTTTTTTGAGGTATTTACATCATAAATTTTTTTTGACAAGTTTTAGATAAATTGTTTGTGCCATATAGGCATATTGTTAATTTTTTTGGCATATAGAAAAAAAAGGGGTATATCTTTTTATAAACTTATGAAAAAAGATTTCTATCAACTCTTACCTAGCTACTTCCAAGCCTATGGTTCTCTTAAGTTTATATTCAAGTTGTGGTTGAGCTAGTATGAATTTGGAAGTGTTACAAATGATTTCAAAATAAACCTCCATTAGTACGATATTGGGCTGCAACAAAGAGGGCAAGGTGACAATAACAAAAAGGTTGTGAGCGACGGATGGCTCATGTCAAGCTTTCAGTTCTATTCTAGTTTCAAAACAGGAGTGGAGATTTTGTTTTGTGAATTGGGCCTTGATAAATATATCAAATATTAACCCCTAGACGTAGGTGAGTTGGTACGGGGCTCTCATGGCTTAAGTGAGGTAGCAGATTTGAACCGCCTTTATATATGCAGCCGTTTAAAACTTAGGACCAGAGTTTTACATCTTGCAAGGAACCTACCCAGCTCGAGCAGAGATTAGTCTGAGTATAGATGGCTTAAAGGTGTTTTCCCATAATTGGGACCCTCCTAAGACACTTCATGGGAATTAAAAAAAAATCAAATATTCATGGAGTAGAGATTGTGACACCCTCTATGAGAGGTAGATATAAAATCTTATATGGAAAAGGAGAGGAGAATGAAAATTTTTATAAATATATAAAAAGAATATTAATCAATTTATGATTAATTATTTTCGAGTGATTAATTCTCTTAAATCCACACAGATAAGTCAATCTGAACTCGTGATGTTATAAATGATATCAAAGCTAAGTCTGTCTCTGGTACATTGGGTTGGAACAATGCAGACGGGGAGTGACACCAAGAAGACCTTTGAGCAATTAGCAAAAGCATTCGCAAACTTCAAACCTGCTTTCAACTTTGAAAAGGAAAGATATATTCCAAAATTTAAATTGAGTATTGATGAAGACGTCAAAATTCAAGAGAGAAAATTATAATGACTCGCTGAAAAGTAAATATCAAATCAAATATAAAAAATAGATGAGATATGAAACTTTGTGTAAGTTTATAAAAAGACTATTAATTAATTTATAATTCTTTTAAACTTAAATTAAAATTGTTACCGTGTGAATAAAAAAGTGCCTGCGCACAAAATCTCAGGTTAAGTGTGTGGCCCTGAAGATGGGGTAAAAGTTAAAACTTCTTGCGGGATATCTAGCAATTATTGTGTTTTTTCTTTTACAACCGAGCCTTGGAGGACCACACCGCACTAATAAGTGAGAGGCGATAGTATTTGCAGCACTTTTTTGTTTACACATGCAATAACTGACATGCGATATTATTTGACACTGAACGAAGTACTAGCCAGGGCCATCTATTTTGGGACTCTGCTCTAAACGAAGTACTACCCAGGGCCATCTATTTTGGGACTCTGCTGTAACTCGTTTGTCGTTCTCGTTATTCGTTATCTTTTAAGTTTCTGTTTTTTGTTTGCACATGCAAGCACTCTCACCGAGGAGTTAGATAGGATGATCTGATTTGAGACTCTGCTCTAACTCGTTTAATTTGTGGTTCTCTTTCATCGTTATCTTTTAAACTACAATGTTGGAAATTATCCCATTACCAAATTGTTACTTAATAGATTGAATATTTTTTGTTTTGTAATTATTAATTTTAATTAATAACATGACAAATGATTTTATTATCATATTATATTTATTGTGGTATCTGTTACTTTTTGATTTTGATAGCTCAATTTCCATCCCATATTGGGAAGAGATGAGGATGAGAAAAGTTTTTCAAGTTATAAAATATAAAGTAATTCTTCCCTCTCCTATACTAGATCATCCCAAAAAATTTGATGTATGCTTAAAATTTTTACACATATCAAATTTAGTATTCTCTTCTTAATAAAAGCAAGTTGCCTTAAGTGGTGCTCGGAGACTAGGCACAATTGACCGAACTCCGTTATTAATTTTCGGGTGTGTTCTTTCCTTATCTCTTTTATTCATTCAGAATTTATAGTATTCAATATTATTTGTCGGGTATATTTGTAATGTTGTGTTCAATTTATTTGGATGTATTTTTCTATTCGTGTGTATACACAGGTTAAGTTGTGATAAATACACCGTGCACGTAATTTCTGTCTAGGAGGTCGGGTTTTAAGTGGGATTGTTTATGACCCCTCCGCCCTTTTCTGGGATTTTACGTGGAATAGTAATACTGTCTTAGGAGTCTGTTTGACTGTCTTTTCTAGGTATTACCGAATCGGTTCACTTCACTAGTTGTTTACCTTAGAGGGAAAAATTACCCGATTTTTTCCAACAAGTGGTATCAAAGCCGAAGGTTCGTCCTTTGTTTGTTTGTAATATTTGTAATATTGAATACTATTATTTGAGTCTGTAATGACATCTGTAAATTCACTAGCAACTGGGGACACAGCAAATATGACACAAGCGACATCAACTTCCTCTTCCACATGGCAGAGGATTCCAATGTCAAGTATGAAGTTGGTGGTTGAAATATTTGACGATACTGGTCATTTTGGCATGTGACAAGGCGAGGTTCTAGATTCCCTTTTTCCAACAGGACCTTGACATAGCTATTGAAGAAAAGAAACCAGAATATGTAGAAGATAAGGATTGGAGTAGCATAAATCGATTGGCATGCTTAACAATTCGATCATGTCTGCCTAGAGAGCAGAATTATGCTTTCAAGAACGAGACTTCTGCGCACAAATTGTGGAAAGCATTGGAGGACAAAATTTTGAAAAAGAGTGGTCAAAATAATCTCCTTACGAAAAAAAGGTTATTCCGATTTGATTACCGACTAGGTACTACTATGAATGAACACATCACTATGTTTAATCAGTTAGTAGCAGATCTGTTGAATTTGGATATGAAATTTGAAGATGAATACTTGGCTTTGATGTTGTTATCATCCCTTCCGGATGAATTTGAATATTTAGAAACTACTTTACTTCATGGGAAGGAGAATATATCTTTAGATGATGTGTGTTCTGCTTTGTATAGCCATGAATTACGAAAGCAAGATAAAAAGAAAAGTAAAGCGGTTACAGAAGATGAAGCATTTGTGGCAAGAGGTCGTCAGCAGAGTCGGTCGAAGAGGAGAAGAAGAAGATCCAAATCAAAAAGTAGAGTTGCTAAAGATGAGTGTGCTTTCTGTCATGAGAAAGGGCACTGGAAGAAAGACTGTCCAAAGTTGAAGAAGAAAGGGAAGGC
>JANKOD010000191.1:22199479-22213091 GCA_026284645.1 Erythroxylum acuminatum
TCATTCCTATTACCATTCTTCTATGCTAACCAACCGCCTCCTGAGTCACTACTAAGGAATGAGTTTCATTCCTTTATTAAATAGAGGGTATGGACAATTTCCTAAAAGTGGGATATCAAACTATTATCCTTATAATGATAATCAATAACTAACCACTCACTTTTCATTTTTTATCCATATTAACTCCTTCCTAAACCCATCAACCAAGCACCCCTTTAATGAATTTGGACAAAAAGTCCTTGAGATCATTAAACTAATTTTTAAATGTCCGACTCTTAATTTTAATGTTTATACACTCTTGGAGGAATTGATGCTATCTAGTTTACTTTTTGCCTTTTAAAAAGAAATTTTAAAATTGTTAATTAAGAGTTTAATAATAAATTATTTTAAAACTGTTATTTTAAATTATTGTTAATAAATTATTTTTGTAAAAAATTGAAATTAGAAATCAACTACAATTTGAATTTACCGATAAAATTAAAAGGGTAAATAAATAAATTCACGTATTCACGTTATCGTACCGCTCCCGTCACCTGAAGAGGCGGTCAGCAGAAACATATATATTTTTCCAAAATCAAACGGACCTGAAACCACAATCGAGGCATGGAAGACGAAGCAGATATGTACGATGGGCTTAGGGCTCACTTCCCTCTTTCGTTTGGCAAACAATCCAAATCCCAAGCACCTCTCGAGCAAATCCATAATGCCACTCGTCGGACCCCTGTCGAGATTCACAATTCGGAACGCTCATTCCCTAACCCTAATCCAAGGCCTACGATTGGACCACCTCGCCCGCCGCTCTCCCAATCCAACTTTGACGACCGCGTTACTGATGACGGAGATGCTAGGATTGGACCTCCGCCCCCACCTCCGGTCCAGGAAGAAGGTGATGGTGAAGCTACGGTGGGAGCGCCGCGATGGCCTCCTGGTGACGAGGACGACGGCGTGATGATTGGACCGCCAAGACCGCCTCCAGCAATGTCAGACTCCGACGACGACGTGGAGGAGGAAGAGGAAGAGGAAGCGGGGAAGAATCGGTATCGGATTCCGATGAGTAACGAAATCGTACTCAAAGGTCATACTAAGGTAAACTAATTGTTGGCTTTATTATTTATCAATTTGCTTTTAGTTTGAAGGCCTCCTTTTAGTTTACAAGGGTTCTTGTTGAGAATAAATTTGATAATGAATCATGATGCATCCAGGTTGTTTCAGCTCTTGCTGTGGATCATTCTGGATCAAGAGTGCTTTCGGGTAGTTATGACTATACAGTGCGAATGTATGACTTTCAAGGAATGAATTCTCGTCTGCAGTCATTTAGGCAGCTTGAACCATTTGAAGGTCATCAAGTTCGGAATTTAAGCTGGAGTCCTACTGCTGACCAATTTTTGTGTGTAACTGGTTCTGCTCAGGCTAAGGTGCTAATGCCTAGGTTTTCTTTTCCATTGTTTATTTAGTATATAATTTGTGTTACACAAACATAATTTCGTTTTCAATTTGTGTTCCAGATATATGATCGTGATGGGCTTACACTTGGTGAGTTTGTCAAAGGTGATATGTATATTCGTGATTTGAAGAATACCAAAGGTCATATTTCTGGGTTGACTTGTGGAGAGTGGCATCCTAATAAGAAGGAGACTATTTTGACTTCGTCAGAGGATGGATCACTGCGTATATGGGATGTAAATGATTTTAAAAGTCAAAAACAGGTGAATATGCGTGATCAGAAAACTGCTTCAGGCCATACTGGTCAAATGACATGCATTTTCGTTGTTGTCCTGGAATGAGATGTCCTCTATGTTTGCTTCAATGTACACACATGTAGATGAGCAGGCTGGTGGCAGTGATAGCAATTTGATAGCTTATGATTCAATTTATTATTGGATAACTCATGATAACACTTCAAAATGTCAATTTGACCTGACATAGGAAAACAACTTGATTGAAAAGTTGATTGCTACATATGTTGACAAATGATATTGACGGAAGTTCTTATAGCATCTCCTCAAAGTAGTTTTTCCTGTGAAATGAGGCTTTAATGCATCTGAATTTCAAGACGATGCAGTTTTACTTGGTTACTAAATTCCTGATTGTTGATTGACTAGGTTATCAAACCAAAGCTAGCTAGGCCGGGAAGAATTCCAGTTACCACATGTGCATGGGACCGTGAAGGCAAATGCATCATTGGTGGAATTGGCGACGGTTCTATACAGGTCTGTGCCCTTGATATTCTGTTAACGTCTCAATGAATGAGAGCAAGCTAGGGCTAGAAAACTATTATTCTTTTCCATTTTATTCATCAGTGGATATGATCAGCATAGTACTCTCCTGCTTTTAGTTTCTTGTCATCACATATTTTTCAGACTTCTCGAGTAGAAAATTTTCTCATGTAGCATAATGAATTCTGTTAGATTTGGAACCTTAAGCCCGGTTGGGGAAGCCGGCCAGATATGCATGTTGAGAAAGCCCATTCTGACGATATTACGAGGCTTAAATTCTCAAGTGACGGTCGAATTCTGCTTTCAAGAAGCTTTGATGGTTCAATGAAGGTATCAATTGAAAATTCTTTTAAAGCCGCTTCTTTTTTGTTTTCTTCATTGATACATGTTGTACCTTTGCAATTTGAAATGGTTGTTAGGTTTGGGATATGCGGAAATTTAAAGAGCCTCTTCGGGAGTTTGAGGATCTTCCAAACAACTATGCTCAAACAAATATTGCCTTCAGTCCAGATGAGAAACTTTTCTTCACTGGAACATCAGTTGAGAGGGACAGCAAAACTGGTGGTTTACTTTGTTTTTATGATTGTGTAAAACTTGAACTTGTTTCAAGAGTTGGCATTTCCCCAACTTGCAGTGTTGTGCAATGTGCATGGCATCCAAAGCTGAATCAGGTAATACTTGGGATACTTCTTTGTTGAGTTGTTTATAATGATCTTGGACAGAATAAGGGCAATCCTAGGTGTCTTTTGAGTATCAATGTGTGTGTGATCAAGTAATTTATTAGGGTTATTTGTTATGTTGTTAGAGGAAATTGCTCATACAGATAGTATGCAAAGTTAGAAACTATGATGATGTCTGCTTTGTTTTGATCAAAGATATTTGCAACTGTTGGAGATAAAAGCCAAGGAGGAACTCATATATTGTATGATCCAACAATGAGTGAGAGAGGAGCTCTTGTCTGTGTTGCACGTGCACCTCGTCAAAAATCGGTGGATGATTTTGAGATTCAACCTGTTATCCACAATCCTCATGCCTTGCCCTTATTTAGAGATCAGCCAAGCCGCAAGCGTCAGCGAGAGAAGATTTTGAAGGATCCCCTCAAATCCCATAAGCCTGAACTTCCGATAACAGGACCAGGTCATGGTGGAAGACTTGGTACAAGTAATGGAAGCTTGCTGACACAGTATCTCCTTAAGGTAAGGCTCCCTCTCTTATAACTCTTTTTTTTATATAATTTTCTTAGTCATGTGTTCTAAATCAAGTGAAAGGAATTTACACATGATTTAACTTTTTCAGCAAGGAGGAATGATCAAAGAGACATGGATGGAAGAAGATCCGAGAGAAGCTATACTGAAGTATGCTGATGCTGCAGCTAAGGATCCCAAGTTTATTGCCCCAGCATATGCACAAACCCAACCTGAGCCTGTTTTTGCAAAATCGGATTCTGAAAATGAAGATCAATGATTGGATGACGTATCGTGTATAGTAGCTGCTATTAAATGCGTGGTAATAGAATCTATATTAATATTGTTACTTTCTTGTTGAAACAACAAAATGATTGATATGTCTGTAACAGATTCATTAATCCTAATTACCTTGTAACAGGTATTGGAACTCCTACCCTTCAGGTGTTTGCGTTTGATGCCTGATTTAACTTTGGGATCAGCAGACCTTGAAGTTGAATAATTGCTATGGCTATTATTGTAATAGGAATTTGTATTTTTTTTGAGAAAAAATTAGGAATTTGGAATTTTCCATAACGTATGTCAGTCAAATTTATTGGTAAGGCCCTGTCTTATTCCTATAATTATCTGGCATTTGTTTAAAAATGCCACAGAGCTGTTGCTTGCCGCGGTGTCAGTAATTCAGAATCAGACTCTGTTTAGACCTGGTCATGGTCTCTTTATTTCTATCCAAAATATAGTCTATTTTGGAGGTGTTATTGGGTCCTCGTCTGCTTGTGATTTTCTGGAAAAAAAAAAGGATGACTTTTTAAGGAAACCCTATTTTATTTACCAACTAAGCGATAAGCAAACTTTTGCGAACTTGCAAATTTTAAATCAGAAAATAGATTCTTCTTGGCTAAAGATTCAAGTCCCTTTTTTGCAGACGTGGCTAAGTCTTTTTTGCCATAACTTTTAAGATTTATCACTCTCAATTGCATTAATAGTATCAATAGAAACTAAAGTTTTAATCCAATACAAACCTAAAGACTTTTTTCCATGTGCCATAACTAAAGAACCTTTAGTGATCCTACACAAACTATAACCAAAGTATTAAAATAACCATCATCACCAAGACACTAGTAGAATTCAAATTCAAATGGATATTAGGTATATGTCTAATATTCTTCAAAAGGAACTTTAAGCCATTTTTGGTCTTTAATATAATAGTCCTCGTGCCAATAACTTTTGATAGACCACTATAACTCATCTTCAAAACTCCATATTCACTTGAAGAGTAACAAGTGAAGAAATCCTTCTTTGATGTCACATAAAGTAGGCACCACTATCAATAACCCAAATTGACTCATCATAAGTAACATTAATTATATCTTAACTGTGATAGACACAAGATCCTTTGTAGTACTAGTGGCAACATGATCTTCGCTTTTTGTCTTTCTTCTCTTTCTTATCTTTATTGGCTTTGTTATCCCTTTTAAGATTTCGTTTTTGTCACATTTATAACATTCAAGATCCTTCTACTTTGACTTTGGTTTGCTTATATTCTTACTTTTGCCTTTATCATTTTACCCTTAACCTCTTTCTTTACTTCTCTCCCTATTTTCAGTAATCAAAACCTTAGAATGATAATTAGATCCCTCTTGAGTTTTCTGTCTTACTTCATTCAAAATAGAAGATTATACATATTCCATGGTCATTATACTACTAGGAGTAGAACTCGTTAAGGTTTCTTGAAGATTCTCCCAAGAATTAGGTAAATTATTCAACATCCAAAGTCAAAAAGTATCATCTTCAAATCTTACACCCATGCCAAATAATTGATTATAGCACCATTGAAATTCATTCAAGTTATTAGAAATGGAACTACCTTCCTTGTACCTCAAATTTATAGCTTGCTTAAGTAAAAACAATTTATTCTTACCTATTTTGATGCATATAAAGATTCAAACTTGTCCTACAAATTCCTAGCATATGAATCATATGAGATGTGATTCAAAATATTTTCATTTACCCATTGTCTAATAACACCATAAACCATCTCATGCTCTAATGCCCATTCTTTATCACTTTTAGACTTAGAGCTTTTCAGTGGCAAATATTGGTAGATCCATCTTTTTCACAAACAATAAAACTTGTATCTTTCTTTTTCACTTATGATAATTAGTGCCACTCAAATTGATCATTCTACTATAATCAGGCTTCATTTTACAATCAGGCTAAACCCACAAATAATGAATGAAAGCTCTTATACTACTTATTGGAAAAGGAGAACATATAACTTAACAAAAGCAACAATAACACAATGCGATGATAAAAATAAAACCTTTTCCATTTGAATCAAACTATGAGAAGCAAACATGAATGCACAAAATCAAACAGGAAAACACCAAATTATTAACATGGAAAACCTTCTAAATATGAGAAGTAAAAACTACAAAACCTAGTCTAGAAGATAATCCCCTAAATCAACGAGTACATTAGAGTGAGTTCTCCAATAGTTTAAGAACTCACAATAAAGAATAATCATCAACAAGAGAGGTAATCACTAATTAATAAGAGTGGTAGTCAACAATGTGTATATTAAAATCCAAATATACCATAAAGACTCCTTTCTATACTACAACAGCTCCTTCCCAATATCATGACTATTCTTCTCCAATACCATGACAGTTCCTCTCCTGTATTGTCAACTTTAACAACTTATGCAAAACTCCTCGCTCACATAAAAGGAGAAAACGAGAGCAAGAATTCAGAAAAATGAAGAGAACAATTATCCTAAAACCAAAAAATTGAAAGAGATGAAGTGACCACACTAGCCACACATCAAGCACAAAAATAACTATGAAAAGGTGAATATATCCACAGTCATGCTTAACTGTGAAGAAGATTGATTACAAATTCTTACCTAGATTGATATTATTCTTCACGCTTTGTTCCCGCGAGTTCCCCAAGTTGAATTTTAGTTCTAATAAATATGGAACTTGGGTTAAAGGAAGCAAGAAGATGTAGACCTATGCATTCAAAATACAATCTCCTCACCTTTGGCTGTTGAAGACGCACAGAGAGGACAATCTCCTTGGAGATCTTTAAAACGCCTGACCTTAATTAGGTAAAATACAAAGAAACGATCGTTAGCTTGGGGATATTTTACCTCTTTCACAAAACATTATTGATTTAGTGGTTTTACCTTGGAATGTTGCCATTTCTTTCTATCTTGAGGTTGTAGTTGTTTCTTACAACATGTCTTTTTTTGGTTTTCTCTTGATGTAGGAGAGTTTTAACTACTCTTCAAACGTTATTCTTCTCTTTTATTATTATCAATCAATTTTTAATTTTAAAAAACTAGCTACAAAAATAGACCAAGTTTGTAGAAGAAAGATGATCCAAACCCACACACAACTAAAAAACTTAAAGGAGGGAAAGTGAGGAATATGGATAGTTACACTACTTGCCATATGCCCAAAATATAAAGTGAGGAATATGGCTTACTGATGGACCAGATCTGAATTAGCTCCATTCTTCTCCTCTTTCCCCTCCAATAGCTAATTCTTTACCACCAAGACATGAACCTCTCAGGTCTCCTTAACTTCCTTCTCAAAGTCTTGCCCACTAATAGCAATGTCTTTCCCTCCTTTCTAAAAGTCTTTGGCCTATCAAAGGCTGCATCTGTGGGTAGCATAGTCACTTTCTTGCCTTTCCATTAGAATGAGATTGTATTATCTCTTCCTTTATAAGTAATATCCATGTCAAATTGCCATGGCCTTCCTAGGAGTATATGGCTTGCAATCATGTCCACCACATCACAGTAAACATTAGCCTTGTAATATTTTCCTATGGAAATAGGAATACTTCAGTTACTCTCAATGCTGGCCCATCAGTAAGGCAACCAATGGTGTAGGGATGAGGATGTTTCTCAGTAGGAATCTTCATATGATCCACCATCTTTCTTGCCACTACATTCTCATCATTGCAATTATCTACAATCAAGTTGCACACCTTACCATTAACAGTGCAAAAGTATCTAAAAATGCTTCTTCTTTGTTGTGGCTCCTCGGTTTTAGATGAACAAAGTGTCTTCTGTACCACTAGACTAACTCTGTCCTCAGCAAATTCTTCATCAAACTCCTCCTCTTCTTCTTCTTCCTCTTCTTGAAGTTCTTCCAAATCTTCTTCACCTTCATTAAAGCAGTCTCCTTTTTCAGCAATGTTGACTATCTTTTTCTCAGGACAGTTACTAGAGATATGTCCCCGCTTCTGGCATTTATAACACATGTCTATTTTTTGTGGTGCATATGGGTTGGAACCCTTAGGAACTCCTCTACTACTGCTGCCACCTCCTTCAAAAGGCTTCCTTTTGTCCATTATAAGATCTTTAGGGGCATTATCGATTTTCAATGTTTCAACTAATGCTTTTCCCTTTCCTACCACTTCATTTGGACTTGGTTGTGTTGATCTCCTAGGGTATTCAAACCTCTTAGGTGCCTTTTCCATCTTTTCAGCTTTCAAGGCAATTGCTAGGCCTCCTCTATGTTCCAAATAGTGTGCAATCCAAGCCTTTCACTTATAGATGATCTTAATCCTCTAAGATACCTTGAAACTTGTTGCATATCAGATTCTTCAAGATTATTGCGTGCCGCTAGCCTTAAGAACTCCGAATGATACTCCTCCACAATCCTAGAACCTTGGACGCAACTTTGACAAAGATCAAATAAATGCAGCTCATAATCGGTAAAAATATAAGGAAAATGGCTTGTTTCAATTTCCTCCAAGATCTGATTGGTGGTTTTCCGTTCCTCTCCCGATTCTTTTGAAGATTACTCCACCAAACTTTAGCACCACTTTTTAATTTATAGCCCACAATTCTCACTAGTTTATCATCCGTGACTTTCATCATCTCTTGAAAACTTTCCACCTCATCAATCCAATCAAGAAAGCCTTCAATGCTTAGATTTTCATTGAAGTAAGGGACTTCAACTTTAATCTTGTAGTCATCTTTACCCCTTTGGCCTCTTCTTGGTTGGTCTTGGTTTAGAATTTCTTTATCCGAACTATCTTCCATAACAGGCAACTGATTCTACCCGTGAGCTCTCCTATTTTCTACATTCCTTGGAAGATCAGGTCTGCTAATTGGTTGGAGTTGAGGTAAACCTTTGCCTTGGGCTCCCGTAAGTGGAATTCCTCCATTATTGGCTTGATTAAGGCCCGTAATGGTTAGAAGTTGATCCATACGAGTTGTTAATCCATTAATAGCCTCCAAAACTTCGTCAAATCTCTGGTTATTTCCTTGATCAGCCATGTGTACTAGTTGGTTAAGACTGAAACGTTTGGTTCGACTTTTCTAGGGTTTTGGGTGAATTTTTTAGGTTGGTAGGGCTAGAAGATGGGCTGGAGGGTGTGGAATAGAAACAAAACTAAGGAAAGACAGTGCTGGAAGATGGGCTGAAGGGTGTGGAATAGAAACAAAACTAAGGAAAGGCAGTGCTAGAAGATGGGTTGAAGGGTGTGGAACAGACACAAAATTGAGGAAAGGCAGGGAAGAAATCCAGGAAAATTTTCTGGGTAGGTAGGGCTAGAAGATGAGCTGGAGGGTGTAGAATAGAAACAAAACTAAGGAAAGGCAGGGCTGGAAGATGGCTAAAGGGTGTGGAACAGATACAAAACTGAGGAAAGGAACCAGGAAAGAAATCCAGAAAAAACTGGATTTTAATGCTTTGATAACAGCGGGAGTAATTAGGTAGAGATTTTAGGTTAATCTCAGAACCAAATCCAAGCATAAAACTTATAATGAACAAGAAAAGACACTCTCTCAGGAGAATTTCCTGCATAAGTTTTATTAGAAATAATAATGTTTTGGGCTACCTAAAGCATATGTTAACCCTCCCTTTTATATCCCTAACGTGTTATGGTATATAAGAGTCCTAATTCTATTGTGAAAAGGATTGATTGAAATCCTTTTCTAGAGCTAACTTATTTCTTTTCTTGCTGGACAAGAAAACCTTCCTAACTAGGAAACTTAAAATAAAACAGAAACAAATCCTAACGAATCCTTATCCTAATGGGTATATAACAACATAACATATCTTTATGGATTCAATCCTTTATTATACTAGGAAAAGAAATTCAACGGATCGACATTGTACATCAAACTATTTGACAACCCACGGCAGGCGTCTGTGTATCCAGCCAAGTGACGTTAGCTTCTATCACAACTATCTAAAGGCTACAGTTATACTGAGGTGTTCATATGTACAAGTAGGGTTTATATGACCCAGGCAAGCCAAGTCCACATTCCTTATAAAACACTATGGATTGTGATTAATGCATCATGATCTATAATTCCTATGTTTACAAATTTTATACCAATCTTTGTATAGGTAATGCTGTGTAACCGATCCTTCACTGCATTGTTAATCCTTCTCATTTGGAGAACGCACTTCTCTTAAAATGCAAAGGAGAATTAGACGCTCTCGCGTTCAAATCTCGACAGCCGAGAATCTGATAGAACAGTTAACAATTGTGTATCCTCTAATAGCTACAAAACACTAAAAAACAAGCAAAATCGGTGGGGAATGTTTCCGGTGGAAGAAAACAGCAACTTCCGTAACATCATTCATACACACTTTTATCAAACATAAATGAAAATTCAGTCTACAAGCCAAAATAAAAGGAAGATTACCTTAACAAGTGGTCAGTCCCAGCTGGGAAAAGAATCAATAAAGAAACCTAAAAGTAATTCAAAGATTCAACGTTGGATCAATTAGAAATTCTTTTCCTATGTAAAGAAGAGATCCAGTATTTGATAAAGAGGAAAAGCCAGCAGTAGGACTGACCCTGTCATTTGATTGTACACTTGTTATTGTGTGGGACCTCAATTCCGAACAAAGAGAATTCAAGTAGCACCTCATGATGGTCAAAGACATTGCTGCAGCTTCGGCCAGAAAGTAAGAAAGTATATCAGAAGACATAAAAACCTAAAGAAAATGAGAAGGGAAACAGCCATGACAAGCAATTAAGTCGAGCCGAAAGTAAAACATGCACTTGGCTGCACCATTGAACAGGATGCCTTCCGGCGACTGGACTTTCGAATGATAATCTGGCATGGACTTGTGTTCGCAATTATAATTGCCTAAAAATAAACTAGTTGTTATAAAAGATAGAAATAATATGGTGTGCCACTTAATTGTTAGTGTACCTAATGCACCACTTACTTAATGCACCTACTGCACCACTTAGTTGTTGCACCTAATGCACCACTTAGTTGTTGCACCAAATGCACCACCTACTTTGTCATGATAGTATTTTATTAGAAATTTTGTACTATAAATAGAAGGGTTAACTTGATGTAAGTTAGACCAATTGATAAGAAGAATTTTTCTCTCCCAAATACTCTTCAGTTTTAGTTTCGGTTTTATAACACTAGTTAACAAAATACACACAAACTATTTGTAGAAATAATCAAGATAGAACATAATCACATAGATCATGTTAAACAGGATCTTGGCATATGCATACAAAAAACAAAAATTACATAATTGGATTATTGTTGTAGTTCTACCGGTTAAAGGAAGTTTTACTGCAGATCTCCTTATCCAGAATTTTTGTTAAAAAGATCTTCCTTATCTTTTCATTCTTTGGTTTTTAAATTCAAAACCTTAACTACCTTTGGTAGTTATTTAAAGAATAAGGATCATAATACCCCTCATGAGTGTATGTGATTCATTATCTCCCACTCACACATGATAGATTTTAATCTAATTAAAAGAAAACTCTTCAGTGCTCATACTTGTTCAATAACTGATGTGACCAGTATACGACAAGAGTATATTGCCATATATCTGTTAGGAGTATATGACATCTCGATTAATAAATTGATCCTAGGGCTTATGTGTCATTGAGTAGACATTGTATGCTATACCCTAGGTCATATCTCGCATTTGCACTTTTCTTTGATCTCATTTAGTTTCTTGTGTCATAATTGCATTCAAGTTCTCTACTAAAGAGACGATAGTCATCTATGAATATTTTTCATGCGAGTCAATTATCTAAATAAATGACCTTCCTCTGTTCTCAAATCTCTTTTGAATTAAAATTTAATTTGTTTTCCTAGAATTATTCCATAGGATCGCATATTGTAGATCTTTTGGAAATAACCTAAAATAGCAAACCTTAAATTCAATTATCAAGAATGAGACAAGAGTCAGAACGGTATATGATGAGTTTCTTCTCAACCTCAAGGGTCTCACACAATGTAAGATGAGATCTGGAGACTTACATTAATCCCTTTTTGTGGTAAGTTTTGTACACATGGTACGAGTTATGTGCTACGGTATTTACCCACTTCGTTTAACTTGAACATCTTTCATTCAAGAAATACCGTACAGATGATAGTTCAAACATACTCAATATTTAACTTGAGTTCACTTATTTACTCAAAACCTGTTTACAACTCACATCTGGCAACGTAAGATAGATATAGTGAATAATAAATCACTTTGGCATTTATGGTTTAAGTTTCTCGTTCTTAGTTATCACCTAGATAATAAACTTTAAACATACCTCATCTCTAGCGAGCATAAAAACAAGAGGTGATTTCTCATGTGAGAGGGCCAATCTTTAATCTGTCTCATATACTTGTGATTTATCCCAAAAATATATTTATGCAAAACACATATATTCATGAATCAAATGATACACAATGTATAATCTTCCTCATACATTATATCCAAAATGTGACATTATAATGAGTGAACATATACAGAGAAATGTTTATCAGTACATTTCAATATCTACTTAGTCCTAGTGACTTTACATACCCAATGTATACATCTTTAGAAATTGGCTTTGTCATTGGGTGTGCTATCATATCTCATGTAGATATATATTTCATATTCACTTCTCCTCGTGCAACTATATCTTTCACATAATTATGCTTGGTATCTATGTGCTTTGTCTTATAATAAAATTTGGGGTCTTTAGTATAAGCAATTGCAGCTTGACTATCACAGTTGATGGTTATCGGATTAATTTCGCTTTTAGTGACTCCCAAATGTACTAAGAATCGATGAAGCCATACAACCTCTTGTACTGCAGTTGAGAATGCTATAAATTCAGCTTCCATTGTGGATAATGCAACGTAAGATTGTTTCTTACTTTTCCATCATATTCCTCCATGGTTTAGTAATAATACATATCCTGAGGTATATTTTCTTTCATCTAAATATCCTCCCCATTCTGCATTTGTATACCCTTGTACATGTAGATCATTGCCTTGATAACATAATGTATAGTCCACAGTTCCCTTTAGATACCTCAAGATTCTCTTTACTGCTTTCTAATGTCCTTGGCCTGGATTTGATTGATATCAGCTCACTATCCCAACAACGTAACAAATATCTGGTCTTGTACACATCATTGCATATATAAGACTTCCAACTGCATTAGAATAGGGAACATTCTTCATTTGTTCCCATTCTTGTGGCGTTGATAGGCAATTTCTCTTACTAAGGCCTTCGTTTTTAGTAATAGGATTATCAATTAGTTTGGAATCTTACATACGGAATCATTCAAGAATTCTTTAAATGTACATCGCTTGTGAAAGCGATAATAATCTCTTCGAACAATCTCTTGAAATCTTGACTCCAATAATGTATGCCGCTTCACCTATGCCTTTCATTTCAAATTCAGATGATAACCAATCTTTGATTTGCATAAGAAACACATAGTCATTACAAGCAAATAATATATCATCCACGTATAAAGATAAAATCATGAATTTATCTTTGGATCTCTTAACATACACACAATGTTCTTTATCGATCATTTGAAAATCATACAAAATGATTACGTTATGAAAACGAATGTACCATTATCTTGAAGACTGCTTCAGGCCATAAATCGATTTTAATAACCGACATACCTTATTTTCTTGACCTACTTTGATGAAACCTTTAGGTTGTCCCATATAGATTTCTTCCTCTAATTCTCCATTGAGAAAAGTAGTTTTTACATCCATTTGATGTAATTCAAGATCCATACTGGCTACTATAGCCAGAATAAGACGGATTGAAGAAAACTTCACAACAGGTGAAAAAGTTTTCTCGTAATCAATTCCCTGCTGTTGTGTATATCTTTTTGTTACAAGACGTGCCTTATATCTTTCGATATTGCCATCAGCTTTTCGCTTAATTTTGAGAACCCACTTGTTCCCAATTG
>JANKOD010000191.1:22216768-22242129 GCA_026284645.1 Erythroxylum acuminatum
AAATCTCATTTCTAAGTCTTCATAAAAGTTGTAGATCTAGAAGTTCTCTTTGAAACCGTCTAAAGATGACATTAATCTGAGATCTACAGCAAAAGTTATGGCATTTTTCCCAAGAGATGTTTGTTTATAAATGATTGACTTATCAATGTTGTATAATGAGATGTTTAGGCTTGTTAGTGATATTAAATAAGCCTAATTGAAGTAGGATTGAGTTATTAACGTAAGGAGAGTGTTCTAAGTGTTAAGGAATGAATCAAAGATCTCGATAATTGGTTATGAGACTTGTATTAAGGATGTACATCGGGAATGTCATTGAACATGCATTTATGTATTTAATATGCATATGTGTGCATCAATAGACACTTACATAATTTTGAAAAAATGTGATATGTGTATGTTTTGCAAGATATAGAGGAACATATTGAGCACCATGTTCCAGACGTTGCTGAGACTTCGAGGTAATAGCTTCTGGAGCAAACTGTGAGCAGACCTAAAAGGTCTCATTTCAATGTTTGTTTTGTTTGAATTTTGTATTAATTGACTACTAAATCACTATATGAATGTGATTGAATGTGTTGGTTTCCGGAAAGAAGGTCCGATGAATGTGATGTATGAATGAAATATTAAAGTTCTCATTAAATGTGAATTGGATGGAATAAGTGTTTTCTCGACTTAAGTGTTGAATGCCGGACTAAGGTCTGATGACAATGTGCATGGGAATGTGATAGTGGATATGATTGTGTGATATTGAGCACTTTCAATTGATTGAATATACGTGAGGCATTTCATTTCATGAATGAATGAAACATAATAGCAGTTGTGACCTGAGTAGCCACCAATCAGAGCTTAAAGCTCAAAGTGGGAAAAGAGCTTCGAGCTTAGAAAGTGATTAAGAGCCTAAAGCTCACTATATAAAATGAGCCACGTATCCTCATCGGATAAGGGACAGTTAGTAATGAGCTCGGTATCTAATGGCTACGGGACAGTTTTGAATGTGAAATTGTATTGAATGTGAAATGTGAAATGATGTGAATGTGAATTATGCGTTAGGTGACTGGGTGAGCCATCGATGATGGTCACTCATTGAGTTCGCAAAACTCATCCAAAATTTGTAAATATTTTTCAGGTTTAGAAGAATATCCCGTTAGGCAAACAGGAGTATCCCTACAGCATACAAGTAAGAGTTAGAGGTCGGGATCAGTTCGCGTCTACATTGTACTTCTTTATTTTCATATTGAATTGTATATATTCCGAAATTTTTGTATCGAATAATTTATTCAAAAAATTTTGCACAATGTGTATACAAATGTATTTATGTTGTAAGGTAAAGACATTATGACTAAAAAAAGTTTCATTTTTGAATATGGGCCCAAATGGTTAATGAAATTCTGATGATTTGAAAAATGTTGGTAACTCTTGTAAATGGGAATATTTATGAAATAAAGTATGGGCCATAATTTGATTACTGATTTTCGAGTACGTGTGTGAAATTTTTTTTAAAAAAATTGTACTGAGTTTCGAGTGTCTGAGTATCTTAATAAGTATGTTAACATGCCACCCTCTCGGGGCACAGACTTGGATATCAATCAGGATGTCGGGTATGTGTCTTGCGGGAGTGGGGTGCTACATTTAATAGGTACCTTTTGTTTTTAAATTGTTTTAACAGGATTTATCATTCATTAGGCTCCTTTCATTTAAGTAGGTCTTATCCCATAAAAGGCTCCTATCGCCTAACAAGCTCCTTTTGTTTGAAAGGCTTTATCGCCTAACAGGCTCCTAGTATTTTCACTCATTAACTAGGATTTGTTTATTATATGAATTGAAAAAACTTGTGAAATTTTTTTTACAAATAATTCACCCCCTGCGTGTGTTTGCTTTATCAAAGAAGAGGACATTCTGGTCTTGTGTGTCTAATCTTCTTGCATCGATAGCATATGATATGATTATTTTGTGTATTGCTACTGCTACTGTCTTTTGATAGGAACCTGTTGTTTCCAGTTTTCTTGTCTCCTCTTTTCTTCATTAACTTCTTTTTATAGAAGCATGCATATTTTCTGACCATGAAATTAAATTCATCATCTCCATATATTTGCAACTCAGTGTCGTTTTCATCACCATTTGAAGCATTTGATTTATCAGCTACTTTTAGTGTCATTCCTCTTCTATATGAGGATCCTTCATCTCTCCTAAGCTCCATTTCATAGATCATTAAATTTTATCTTAACTAGTTGAGTAAAATAGTGTCTAGATCCTTTGCAGTTTCTAGAGCTGTCACCTTAAATATCTACTCCTTTGGCAGTAACCTTAGAATCTTTGTTACAAGCTCATCATTGGGATATATCTTTCCCAAGTTTTTTAAGGTTGTGATGATGTTTTTGAAAAGTTTAAAGAATTCGTCTATAATTTTTCCCTATTTCATGCAAATAGTTTCGTATTGATGCACTAAAAGACTTATTATATGTTTCTTTACCTCATTCGTTCATTCAAAAGTAACTTGAAGTTTGTCTCACATTTCCTTTGCTGTAGAACAGTAGGATATCTTTTCATACTCTTTTGGAGATAGTGCACAGATCAAATAATGTCTTTCCAACTTTGATAGCTTGTCAGATTTTGATATCTACAAGTTGAAGATAAATGGTCATTCTCTCTTTCCAATAGGAATAGTTGTCTGCCATGATCTATCACGTGCTGTAAAACAAAATAAGTGTGAAACCTGGCTCTGATACCAAATGATAAAGCAAACACAACAAGAGGAGGGTGAATTATATATGACTTAAAAATTTTGCAAGTTACTATCAATTTGTATAAACAATAAGAGCCTAATAAATTTCAATGAAATGAGTCTGTAAATAAAAGGAGCCTCTTAAAAGGGCCTGTGAACGTTAAAAACGAAAGGAACCTGTTAACATTCAAAACGAAAGGAACATGTGAACGTTCAAAACGGAAGGAGTCTGTTAACATTCAAAACGAAAGGAACCTCTTGCAATATTAGAACAGAAGGGGCCTATTTAATTCTAAAACTGAAGGAGCCTCTTGCCAATTTAAAACACAAACACTATAATGCGGTAATTTAAAAGTTAAAAAGAGAGAAAGAATGGCATAGTCGACTTACACTGGTTCATCTTATAACAAAGCCTACGTCCAGTCTCCAAGTATTCAACTTGAGTATTTCACTATAAAACTCCAAGTAATAAATTTTGACGAGCCTCTTCAAGGTCATAAGTACATTTTTTTCAAGGTTTTTCAACCTTCTCTTAATGTTTAACAAGCCTTTATAAGCTCTCAACAAAAATGAATATAGCATTTGCTTAATGTAAGCCTCAAAGAATAACAATCTCTCTCAATAAAGTATTTTTCACTTTCTAAGCCAGAAAGAGTTTGATAAATATATGACTTTCAAGAATATTAGTGTTGCTAATGTCTTTCAAAATCTGATTTGTTCGCAAATGCAGTGGCTCTTTTTTAAATAGATATTTTCTTGAACTAGTCGTTACTTAACTTATATTTTGAGTTGACTTTGAATCTAAAGAATCTTCGATATCATCTTTGCTATAATCTTCTAATATCCGGACGTTAAGCAAAAAATTTGACAATTTCTCGGAGTAATTGTCAAATTATGTGATTAGCAAGATCCTTTCGGATATTGTGGAATCATTTCTAATAAATAAGATAAGTTCATTAACAAAGATCATATAAGAAAGGAAACATTTATCTTATCATAGATAACTGGATTTATATCCTTTTAAAATTTATTTGATTAAAGAGAAATAAATCAAATTTGAACTTTGAAATATTATATAGTTATCATCAAAATCATTAATAACAAACCTTGAGTTAACAATAATAAACTCTAGGTAAAAATGTATTTAACTAGTAAAGCTAATGATTAAAAAATCTGACCGGACTGACCGGCTCGACTGGAATAAATACGAACTAGCCTAGTTTCCAGTCCAGTTCATATTTATAAACTTTCTAAGTAAAAAATCAGCCGTTTAAGTAATAAACCTACCTTTCTAAGTAAAAATCAATCGGTTAAGTAATAAACCGACCGCTTTATTGAAAATTACCCAATTTTCTCTAAAAACTGGTTAATAACTCACTCAACACTTTTACAGCATCTAGGTCCCACCATTTTTTAAATGTGGGACTCACCTCAAACAACAAGTTTCCATCCTCTCTCTCCACGCACACTGACCCATGTTATCAGTGTCAATGTTTTGACATTTTAAAATTTCTTTTCTTTTTTTAGTCTTTCATATAATTTAATTGATAAATTATAATTTTTAAATTTTATATTATTTATTTATCTCTTTATATTTTAATTAAAATATTATTTTAAAAATATATTACTATTTTAATCTTTAAAAATACTAAATTTATTTAATCTCACTAATAAATTATATTTGTCAAATTTTAGTATCTTTATTTATCTCCTTACATTTTAATTGAAATTTTTTAAATTCTTATTGTTAAAAATTAATTATTATTTTTATCAAGAATTTGTTTAATAAATTAAATTATTAATTAGTATATATAAAAGTAAATTTACTTAAAATAATTTAATAATGGGTTAAAAATAATATTTAAACTATAAAGAGTATATGTAAATGATATTAAAAAAGAAGTTAGAATAAAGTTAGAGTCATTCTTATTTACTTTCTTTAAACATATTTCAAATTTTGTGAGTTTAGTAAATGATAATATGGAAGTATAGTTTTTATTTTTATTATTATTTTAAATTTTTTGTTAGATTTAATCTTAGTTTAAATTTTTAAATTTATTATTAGTTTATTATATATTAATAGACATTATGTGTATTTTTATATCAAAATATTTTATTTTATACTATATTTTTACTTATTCTTAAAATTTTATTCTTATTTATTATATACCGATTTTATGTCCGTTTAATACCGATTGAACTTTTAAATTTAAAGTTTTGTTTTGATCGGTTCGATGTTCGGTCTGATTTTTAAAACATTGGTAATTTTACAAATAGAAAACTTTAGTTTTTCCTTAATTTCATTAACTTTTGAATTTGACTTGTTCCCATTAAACCTTGAATTATTTAATATTTTTAAAAATGATTAGATCTTTTTGTCTAAATCAATTTAACTAAAATGGATTCGTCCTAATTAGATCTAATTAAATCTAGACCCAATCTAACCTATTATTATTCCTACAGCCTACTAGAACTCTACACGGGAATAACTATGTCGGTGGCTTGAGAATAATGACTACGAGGTACAGCCAACGTATCGCCAAACTTTCCTTGTAGAGACTTTGACAATTGAAGCAAATTGTTTATGGATGGCTCTATATGTATCCAGTCCCCAGAAGCTGACAAAGAGAACGTTCACAACTTTGGTGATTGAAACATGCATCCAACTAAGTAAAGGCCAAAATTAATGCTTCTCAAAAGAGATATACAGTAACAAAGCTCAGTGCAGACTGCCCACGTGCATCATGTTCTGGAGGATGAAAATGCTGTAAAGTGCATTGGGGGAGCTCATGAACTGGCAGAGAAATGCCTTGCTGTTTACTATTCTTTTACTAATTGAGGCAGAATTGGTCTAAAAATTCACAGCGTTTACTATTTAAAATCAACTCTATCGCTTCAAGCCAACCCACTTTTATTTCTGCTCTCTATCATCTCTTCCTCACAGCCGCTCTCTTCCTCATCGTCTTCATCTTCATTCTCACTTGCCTAGCCCTAAGTTTCAGTCGAAAAGGTTCAAACTTTAACACTCCCACGAATCTCGTTTCTCCACTCTCTGCCTTAATTCCTCACCTTGTAAGAAACTCACTTTGTATTTTTCCTTCACTGAATCTCGTTTCTCACTCCTATTCTGCATTTCTTGTTTGGATTCGGATTTTTAGTGTCCAAGTTCCACCTTGTTCAACAGACCACTCGCTTTGTATTTTTCCAAGAGGAGGGACAAGAACCTGGGATTTTGAAGGAAGCCCTCAATAGCATTTGGATTTTTGAGGTAAAAACATAGTAACTAATTCTTGTTGAACTTGTGAAGCTTGCATCTTTGGCATTCTTTGTACATGTAATTAGTGCACCCAAGCAAGATTCAAGATAGATCAACAGAATTCTCTTATTACTAGTTCCACTTTATCGAATATTTTAGGCCTACCCAAGAGCTTGATCAAACAACTTCTTAGTTCTGTTAGATGGTATTTTTAGACACCAATTAAAAGGAAAACTCATTCCTTCGTCCTATCGTTAGTTTTTCATTGTCAAATGCACAATCATGTTTTTTTTTTTAACTTTTGTTGTACATGTAAAAGAATGCTTTCTCAGGTAAAGATCAGGGTAGTTAATAATGGAAAATTTTATTTTCCAATAGCCATGGATGAGTTGGATGTTTACTGATAAAAACAATTAAAAAATGCTTGTAAGCAGTGCATATTTGCTAAGTTTTTTCTTAGATAAATGAGATTCGTCATTCGTCTAAAACATTGTGGAGGCCCGCGACTTATTATATAAGTTCTCGGAAATATTTGGTCAAGCTGCTCTTTAATTTCTTTGTTACCTTGGAATGAAGTGGTAACCAGATAATTAATTATGCTTTTGCTTTGATTTATCTTTCTGAAGGTGTCAAATTGTGATATGAATGATGCAATTGGACCTGTTCATATAAAATCAGCTTTAAAGTTCAGAAATGCAATTGCAAATTGATGAAGAAGTATATATTTTGAGTTGGTTTTTCTTTCTTTTTACCATATAGCATAAGGGTGATAATTCCTTTGCAAATTTGAAATTTGTTTGGTTGATTCTTGTAGGTGGTGAAAATCCTTAAAGAAGCATAAGATCGTGTAAAATTTCTTTTGAAGAAGGTTGGTACGGATTAACCTGTATGTCATTCGCTTTATGCATATGCACTATCATATGAACATATGTTGAAAAATTCATTCTAGCTAGTGCCCTAAAATTGTCATATGCTCTTCCTCACCGCCGCTCTCTTCCTCGCTAGTGCCCTAAAATTGCGTTTTCTCCAAAAGCCCTCCTCTTTCATGTTCACTTAGCCTCCGCCACTATTTGCTGCTATAACTTCCCTCCTAATTCCAGCTATGTCTCCACTTTTTACTCTTCCTACAGTTGCATAAACTCTATAGTAACTTTTCCTTTTTATCTTTTACTTTCTCTCGATTTCAATCATTAGAAACCACATATTTCTGGAGTTCCCAATGAAATGGCATGGCTCCACACTGTAAGACGTAACTTGATGAAGCAAGAGCCAGTGTTTGACGCCATCTTAATTTTACCTCTTCCTTCATAAGATGTTCTTTTGATGTAGATTCTTTTACAGATGATGAGATGTTTGAAACAGTATATGAAAATCTTTTGGAAGTTATAGTGTTTAAGCAAACCGAGGGTGCTCTTACTCAGAATTTCCTACTTTCAACAGTAAATATCTGAGAATGTTGAGAATCAAAAAGATACAAGACAATTTGAGCTAACGTTGCATGATAATTTGACTACTCTAATATAGGAAAATTTTCCTTTGGACATAAAGCTATAAATAGTAACTCACTAACTGCTATTTCATCTTTTACAAATACATGTCACTAAGCCATGGAAGAGAACAACCATACTTTTTTATTGCATATATCAACTCCCAAATTATTTGGCCTGTTACTAACTTCCAAATTGTCAAAACCAAATGTTTGTTGTACTTATCAATTAAAAATGCATTTTTAATTAATTAATACAATTATTAATAAAATGTAACAATATCATTAAATGCAATAATTAAAATTAAGAAATAAACGTAAAAAAGAGTATCATAAGTAAATTAGTCATGTGCATTGAAGGTGGAATATCAGCAGTATAAAATTTTGTTTTTCTTGTTTATGCATGAATGGCTTAAAATGAAAATTCAAATCATTACAATATTACTAACATATTACAAATACTACCTGAGAATGTGATCCAGACATAGAATGATGATGAGTGTAAACTATATTTGTGTTATCCATAGAAACACCAAGTGATTGCATTTGCTATGTGTCATAACTAAGTGATCTAGACATAGAAAATTCAAATCATTAGAAGATTACTAACAAATTACAAAAAGATAATATTAAAAAAACTACTTGAGAATGTTGTCTAAAGTCTCCAAACATAGAATGATAATGAATGTGAACCATACTTTAGTTATCCATAGAAACATTAAGTGGCTGCATTTGTTATGTGTCATAACAAAAAAAAGGAAAAATATTTTAAAAAAGTAAAACAACATATGTGACATTTTAAATTACTAAAAGCTAACCTAAACTTGATGTAATATCAGATGTGGTATGGTGAACATACTAGAGGTATTTTGAGAATTTTCTTCAAAATCTTGAATAAAATATTTAAACAAAAAAAACTTGAAATTAAGATAATATAAATAGTGCATTAAAAAGTTCTAAACATAAAATCAACAAAAATAAAATATGAGTATTGAAAAGGGGTATGGGTGTTGAAGCTGTCATATTTGTTGAAGTCTTGCATTTTTTAACATATTTTCGTTTCTTTTAACTTTTTTCTAAGCCACTCTTCAATCTTTTACTTGATGTAGGTTTAGTCTTTATTTTGACACCACTAATCCTATTCCTTTCACTAAAATTAATCTCATATTGATTGAAGAGATTCATTTTAGGATTTGAGCATTGGGTCAACTCTTCATCTTGTGACATTAGGTTCTCTTTATCAACTAATTTTTCACCTTTCAACATCTCATTAACCATCTTCAACATGTTAAGAAGATGATCTTTCACAATTTTACAAGTATCTCTCCTCTATGTTGCTCTTGAAACCAATCGCATGGTTAATGCATACAATTTTTTGTACCTCATACTTGACAACATTTTATAACTAATTCACTCTCATTGATAGTGGAGCTTTTACTATCAAGATACCATGTTTTTGTTTTTCGTGTCTATCTTTTCAAATTATACTGACTCGGTATTCTCAAAATATTTTTCAAGGTAAAAACCTTCAAACCATGAGAGCATAAAATGCTAGCAAACCTAAAGTTCCAACAACTACAATGGATTTCATCATTTGATGAATCATAAGTGACCATATGAGAGTAACTCTTCCCTGTAAGAGTAATCTCATATTTTGTAATTGTACCATCTTCACCATAAAGATAAAAACTAGAATCATGAGAATTATTCCAATGATCTTAAAAACATTTAAATACTTCAGGTTTATAGACACCAGCTGTATGCTTTAAAATTTGAACAAGTACTGACAATGTTGGAGTGCTTACATTAGTTCTAAAATCAGCTTTCAACTCATCAAATTGACGATCATCAATAAGCCTTTGAAAGTGATTAACCAATTGTAAAAAGTTATGTTAATAACTCACATACCTTTTTACAATGCTATTCATGCTCTCACTTCTTTGCGTGGTGGTCATGTCTGCACAAAATATTTGGTGTCCATAAACCAAAAACCATATTTCTTTTATATGAAACATACGTTGCAACCAATCATTATCTTGAAGATCATATTTTTGCAGCATCTCATTCCATGCAAATCCTCTTCTTCTTCTTTAAAGTCCTATATGCATGAGCTAAAATCCCGTGAAAATTTTTTAAACTTAGAAAAAACATAGCTCAAATGGATTGCGGCATTTTGATAAATGTGCTAGATACAAAGTCGATGATAAGTTTCATGCCATCTTGAAACTAATGCCTTTGCCATCGCCATATCCTAATCAGTAAGAATAGTTGTAGGTTTTTTTTTTCTCAGATATGGTTGTAGCAAATGTGTCGAACAACCACTCAAATGTAAGAGCAGTCTTATCGTATAGTAGTGCAACACCAAAAATTGCAGTTTGCTTGTGATGGTTTACACCTACAAACAAAGAAAGTGGACGACCCTTTCCATTTTTCTTGTAAGTAATATCAAAGCAAACAACATCACCAAAATCTAAGTAATCATGCCTTATCTTTGCGTCTGATCAAAATATATTAGTTATCAAATCATCTTCATCCACTTGAATTGCATAAAAGAAATTAGGATTTTCAAATTGCATTTTATACAAATATTCTAACACACCACCTGTATCTCCCTTTTTCATATCTCTTGTCCTTTTGAATCTTAAATCATTCTTATAATCTTTCGGAATAAAGCCAAGATTATCTCTCCCACCTGCTTGTCTCACCATAAGATCATAGGATGCTTTTGGTAGAATTCTCACATCATTAGCCATTTGAATTTGCATTGCTGCAGCAGAGGGTATCTTTCTGTGCCTTCTATGTAAATGTGTTTTATTAAGACTTGAAAGATAGTGATTGTAATCCTCAACAAATTGAATCACTTGAAACTTTCTATTTTTCATACTATTAATTTTCATTTTTATCTCACAACCAAATCTTGTTTCTACACTTGGAGCTCTTACATACACATCTCTTTTATCAGATATTCTTTTACCTTTAGCACTAAAACATAAAAGCCTGTTAATCAACTTAGCAGATTTATCTTTGTGACTTTTGATCCTTCTTATTCCAAAGCCGACATGTTTGGCATGCATTAAATAATATTAATGAGCTTGTTCTTTCGTCTCAAACTCTATGTCAATTTTCGATATTAATTCTCTTGGACAAATGAGTGGTCTTTGTTTAAATTCTTCTCAAAATTTGGATGCATCAAATCAGTTGACTCGATATTACTGCTCTCATTGGCAATGCTAATTTCATCATTCTTATGTTGCTCCTTCTTAATTTTATATTCTAATTGACGGTAGGGGGTAGATCTACCTTCCATCATTTTGTTTGATACTAAATTCGATACCTCTCAACTTCGCAAATGACGCATCATTATGACTTTGTTTGGGTTGATTTGTATGCATAAGAGACGAATACTCCTTAATAAAAGAATACAATGTAGAATGTTAGCTTCCCAACGTTTGAATAAATATAAAATACAAAGCAATATTCTTCTATATGTATTCTATGAATTGAACTCAACAATTGCAAAAAATCCCAAAAACGAAAGAGTTGAGAAATATAAAAGAGAGATTGTTTCGAAAGTAGCTTCTCAAGATTAACAAGATATTGCTTATTCAATTCATACGAAACAGGTTTTACAAATTATGAAGTTAGTAAAGAAGATGAAGAACATCTGATTAGAGGGCTCAATTGTTTACGTAAAAATTCTGTTATGTCCCGTCTAAAAAAGGTTTAGATTTTGTGCCGAAATGGCTGAGCTATTTGTGGAAGTGTTAAAGTTTGAACCTTTTCAGCCGAAACTTAAGACTAGGCAAATGAGAATAAAGACGAAGACGAAGACGACGAGGAAAAGAGTGGCTGTGAGACAGAGAAGATAGAGAGCGGAAAGTGAGAGAGAAAAGTGACCTTCGTTAGAGTAGAAGAACTAAAACACAACTTTTGTAAGTGGCTTGGCTTGAAGCGATAGAATTGACTTATACAATAAACAAAGCTGTGAATTTTTAGCCCCAATTCTGCCTCAATTAGTTGTGAATTAACAATGATATTTTTGAGTTAGAACAGAACTAGATAGAATAAGGTTAGATAGAATATCCCACTCACATTAATGGCCTGAGATTCTCAATATGTAACTGTATCCAAGTGTGATTTGGACATAAAGCACAAACAATATATAAATTAATGCTATATGTCAGAAGGGTATGCCTTATCTGTCTTGACTTTTTTCCCTTATTTTTATTGTCTGGGGTTGGATGCGAACAACTTATCATCGGCAGCAAAACGACAAGAGATGATGGCTAATGGAAAGCACTTTATTTTGGTTCATGGAGCTGGCCATGGCGCTTGGTGTTGGTACAGACTTGCGCCGCTTCTCAAACTTTCCGGCCACCGCGTCGACTCCCTAGACCTTTGCGCTTCTGGGATCAATCCTAAACAGCTTGATGAAGTCGAATCCCTTTCTGATTATGCCCATCCTTTAATAGAACTCATGAGCTCTCTTCCGCCTGATGACCCTGTTATTTTAGTTGGTCACAGCTATGCTGGTTACGTTATTTCTTTAGCCATGGAGAAATTTCCTGAGAAGATACGGACAGCAGTGTATCTCACGGCCAACATGCCAAGTTCGGTTGAACCTCCGGCGACTACACAGCAAGAGGTCCAGAACTCTCCTCCATTTATATATATCCATAAACGCCTAATTTAATTCGAATCCCATTCAAATTCTTATTTGTTTACTGACTCAGTTCTTCAAGAGAACACCAATGGAATCTCTACTGGATTGTCAGATTCAAGTTGATGAACGTCAAGGGAACTTACCAATATCAGCTTCTTTTGGGTCCGATTACTTGGAAAAAGTTGCTTATCAGGGCTGCCAACCAGAGGCAAGTATTTTTTCACCAAAGCATGCACATTCGGGACTATTTCTGTGATTCCAATTCATATAATTTCTTCTACAAATCGTTCAGGATAAAGAACTCGCGAAAACCTTACTCAGGCCTTTCAAGTTTTTCTTGAAAGACTTGGCTCAGGAATCTCTGCTAACCAAGGCCAAGTTCGGATCGGTTGATCGGATCTTTGTAGTGTGCAAAGAAGATGGACTTATGAAAGAGGACCTTCAGCTATGGATGATCGAGAACAGCCCAACTAAAGAAGTCAAGCACATTGAAGCTGGCCATATGGTCATGCTCTCAAAACCTGGAGAGCTTTGCCAATGTCTTCTTGAAATTGCAGAAACTAATTACTAGTAATTAGTTCTTCGTATCAATAACAATTAATCGACTTGCTCCAATGCCAATTCCATTATAGTAAACTCCATTTTAAGTACAAGGATTTCAGTTTTTCTGATTCAGAATAATTAATTTCCTCGTAGTCAATTTTTTAAGGTTATGGAATTATAAAATTATGTAACGACATGATTTCTATTTGTATATCATCTCTGTTTTTTCCCCCTTTGATAATGTTGGAATCAGTAGTTATTAAATGTGTACTGGATAGATTAACGAACCAGCACTTTCAAATACTATTATATCGTCGTAGTCTTTCAAAATTATCAGAGCAACTACCTATTTAAAGATTTTTACAAAAAAGGAAAGGATAAACACGAACGAACCTACAAGGTAAAGCGTCGTCTCCAAGTCCAACTTCATCTTCCTATAATTACATAACCAGCAAAAATTGGATGATTGCAAGAGTTGATACTATAATAACACCAGATTTTGATAATGTTCTCCTCTCACTTTTCCCCCCTTTCCTGAAGCTCTTCCCATAAAGAACTTTCACCATGACGTCACAATCTAACCTAAGAGGACACCAACAGATAAGCTATGGAAGACAACAGGATCTCTTCTGTCTTTCCTTCCAGAGGGAACAGTTCTGATCAACTCCAAATCATATAGCTATAGGAATCTTAGTAGAACAGGATGAGAAGAGTGCATAGGGTTCTCTATCCTAGACCAAATACTCTGAAAGCATGGAGTGCCATCACAGGCTCCACAAACATTGTTACAAGTCAAGTAAAAGATGTTCCCTGGTTTATTTCAAAACGTGAAAATTTTGGAATCGAATAATAACGCTATATGAATACATTTAACGAAACACTTTTTGTTGATTAATGTTACGAATTTTCTTTATTGCGTAGCAGAAACCAGCCATTAATCTTTTAAATTCTTCTCTAATGTAATTACTCACTTTTGAGTTCATGTTTCATAACAAAAACAAAAATAAAATTTTTAAATTGGCTAAGGTCTTGTTTGGTAAATGACTGATTAACTATTTTTTGAAACGCTCCTATGAGGTGTGTTTTGCTCCAGCGACTGTCATCTTTTATTATTGTTTTCCCTTTATCAAACATTAGTACCCTAAACTTTCGCAAAGAGAGAGGACATATGTTAGTGATAAATAAGTTAATATACTTAAAAAAAGAAATTCAACTTGATTAATACGGAGAAAGAAAGTAGTACTAGTGGCAATAATAATAATAATAATAATGTTTATTTACTAATTATTATTATTATATTTTTATTAGAATTATAAACTTAATTTTTGTGAAATTAAATATCTAAAATATAAATTCTTATGAGAATATTAAAAAATACTAAGATATAATACTCATATCCTAAATTCTTTTTTAAAGTCATATTCTCATAAATCATTTTAGTTAATACTAAAAAACTGATTTTACCAAACATGTTTGAATAAACAACTGATGTTTTTTGTTAATCAAATCAGTTGATATAATCTGTTGTCATTTAACCACTAATAGAATCAGTTAATAGGTAATGCAATCTGCCGATCGCTATTAGTGTAAAACCCCTTATACGAAACCTACAACCATCCACACACATAGCAACCAAATTCTTGTATACACATTTAAGGTACACAATTCTATTTAATGCTATACATATATACATTACAAAACTCCCCAACGCTTAACACTATCATTTAACACTAATAATACATCTTTACGTTTACATGGTGATCCAAAAGAAAACATACAATTTCCTTTCTTCATTACATGTGCAATCATCTGTAACTAAAAACACATTTCAAAAGTACTTTTTCTTCTATCTATTGGCCTTGGTCCCCACATATGTTCCCTGTACCTCATTCCTATGACTTAGACCTATACGGATTAACACTCGAGCTAAGCTTGAAAGCTTAGTATGAAAAACACTTAGTTTGGATGACTACTCATAGCAATCATCCGCCAAGTACACACATTCAGAAATATCACAACTCATATACCATAAATTCACATTCATGAGCCAAACATTGATATTCAATGCTCATATAAACAATGCTGGCATACTTAAGCAAAGTACATAATGCAAATATGCTTCAACATATTATCCATATACCAAAAATGCACAATTATAAATCAAATATTGATATTCAATGCTCATTGATACAAATTATCAATATAATTGCACATCATTACAATTCATCATTACAACCAATACAAATGCTCATCAATACCAATTATTCATGTTGTCATGCTGTATTTCTTATTTATGACTATTAAGTTTCTTTTCTGTGTTAAGCCTATATATTTTCTGTGGGTGTGAATAACAGGTGTTATAGATATCCAAAGATATCAAACTGTGGATACCTGAAGGTATTGAATTGTGGATACCTGAAGGTATTGATCTGTGGACATTAGTGGTGTCAAACTATAGCAGCTGCACTGTAACCCTATAGGCATGCCTATCTATTCACAACCAAGACAATAGAGCAGACATTATAATATTTCTTTTAACCATTTGCAAATTTCACAATTCATATATTAACGAATCATATGATTACATTTCAAGTCATAAAATCTATATTTGCGTTCATATTTGCAATTCATGGCTTACCACTATTAGAAGGGTATTAAAATCACACTTATACAATCATACTATACACATATGAGTAATGAATATGCATACAAATCATTTATGTACATGTAATTTTTTTATGCATTATGTTCAATATTATATTCCAATGTTCAGTCACCCAATTCACATATGGTAAGTCCTATTTTATTTATTTCTAGGTGTTTGAAAATTTTCATACACATTCATAAAAGTTCAAATAAGATGCGGTAGAAATCGGAAACAAAAACAATGTCACGGTCGTGACAGACACTTTCTCTATTCATACCTCTAATTGTTGCTTAATATTCATATACAAAATGCCAAAATTGGGTTTCTAGGTCTTCTATACATATGTTCCTCCGTGTCTCTCGTTTCTATAGCACTAACAATTAGGTCATTTGGATTCCTAACTCATGAGATATAGACCAAATATCACAAGCTGCTCCAAAATAGGGGTAGCATCAGGTCACCATTTTTGATCTCAATATCCAAGGTCACAAAGCCAAAATTAAGTCAGAGTTCCTTCTAGAGATGTTTAGCTCTATATCTTAGGTTTCATATGCAACTAAAATCACACAATTTGGAAGTCTATAGGCTGAGTTGTGAATCAAACAATGTGATTGGCTCAACAAATCTTAGACATAATTCCACTACATGATAATATCTTGTCATATTCAACCAATTTTTTTGCAAAATAACACCAAAGCATCATCCAAGCAACCATTCTACATCCAAATGAATCTTTTTACATATTCAAATACATAGATACAAAAATTAACTAAGTGAAGTACCAAATCTTAAAATTGGCAAAGTAGTTCTTCTAATGCTTTTACTTCCCTTTCTCTTTAGCTTTGCTTGAATCACCAAGTGAAAAATGATGGAATGAAGAAGGTAAAATAGAGAGGAGAAAAATCTGAAGTTAAGTCATCAAAGTGTCGTCCATCTCCCCTCTCCATATGCTTGTTCATGAATTTTCTATTCTTAGACGTATGTTTCAACCCTATTAGACCATATGTCACAACCCTATTGGACTATGTGTTGCAATCCCATTGGACCACATGTTATAATTCTATTGGATCATATGTTAAAATTATATTAGACCATATGTTACAACTCTATTGGACACACATGCTTTAATCTTATTAGTCCATGAATTGACTTTAGGAAAATTGCATATTGATCCTTATTCTTTCTTTAATTCCCACATTAGCCTATAATTTTATCAATTTATCTGATTCCTCTATTTCTTAAGTTTCTATTGGCATATTTCATGCAATTTGGTTAATTATATCTGGAGTTGTACCCCAAAAACTACAGGCAGTTTAAAAATAAGGACATCATCCAGAACTCAAGTTCAAACTAGAATTCAAAACTTTTGGAGGCAAAATCAAATTTCAGTTCCTTCATGAAAGTTTTAGACCTATGTCTCTAGTTTAGTCTCAAATTGAAATTATACAATTTGGAGGTATACAGGCCAAGATATGCCCAAATTTCAAAAATCTATTCAGTGAAACCTATCCATTCAGCGAGGTACACATCCCAAATCAACTAACTTCGGTCTTATCATGCAAGAGCAACACAAAAATACATCAAATTTAACCAAAAACATCCTATTTACTTATGAAATACTTTTTTTTAATCAATTCCCCTCACACCACATTCATAAATCCAAGCAAACATATCAAAAATTTTCATATATATTTCACATCTAAGTATGTCTGCCCATGTCGAAGCGAACAAATTATTCATTTACCTTTGTCGTTTACATTAAGTACCATTATATCTCTTACTATACTTAGGTGTACTTAATTCATTATATTCACTTATTAATACACCCTAGACATGCTATAATACTTCTAGGGTATATGTTGGGGCATTACAATTAGCTGTTAGCTAATTCTTAACAGCGGATTATATTAGTTGATTTGACAAGCGGATAATATCAGCTGTTTATTTAAAGAACTAAAATACTATTATATCAAAAAGTTATTATAAATTACTCAAAGAGATAGAGATAATAAGTTTATTAGTTAAACTTAATTTATTTTACTTTAAATTTTGAAGTTGAATTAATATCAAATTTGAGTCAGAATATACAAAGAGTTATCATCTCATTATATATGTCTTCCTCTAACTTTGAAATGATGGTGTTGACTTTTTTATTCTATCTAAATTCTTATGAGAATATTCAAAGAAATGCTAAGATATATACTCTATGTCCTTATAAATCTTTTTTTAAGGTCATGCCCTTGTAAGTTATTTAATACATAATCAGTTAATATTAAATAGTTAATTTTATCAAATATTTTTAAATAAACAATTGATATTATCCGCTGATCAAATCAACTATATTAATCTGCTGTTAGTTAACCGTTGATAGAATCAACTAACAACTAATATAATTCACTTATTACCAAATAGAGCCATTGATTGCAGGTGGGATTTTCTCTAGTGGACCTGGTCCAACTAAGTTTATACTATTACCAACGATGGAGTAAAAATTGGATTTTTCTCCGCCCGTACTTTTCTTTAATTTAAGCAAAAATTACATTTTAATCTTTAAATTTAAGTTTAACCTTAAATTTTATTATTAAATAAGTTCTTTTTGTAAAAAATATTTTTAAAATTTAAAATTTTAAGATTACACTTAAAGTTTTACATTGTTTAATTAAATTTTATAAAAGTATAAAATAATTCTAAATGATTCTTAATAAAAAAAACTATTAATTATATCAGAATTTCTAAAATTTACGTTTCATCTTTCTAAAGATGACCTAATGTAGTAGTGGTCAAATTAGTCCTCTAGTTCATATAAGGACATATTAAAACTTTAATTGAGTTCATAAATCAATTTAATTACCATGCTGGTAGTAATAAAAGTTTATATAAAATATCAAATAAGTTTTGATTAATAAAATCTTAATTAAGATTACTGTTTCCATTTATTTCAAAATTAATTAAAAATTAAAATTAACTTAAAATTGATTTTAATAAAAGTGTTAATAAAGAAAATATATTTTAGAAGAGAAATGCATATTTAAATTATGTAATATTTGAATGTGCTCTAAATATTAGGTCAAATTAGGATTTTTTTAATTGTAAGCTTAAAATTAAAAACGGAACTCAATAAATTGTAGAGGATTTACGTAGGATGTTGCGGAAAAAAAAAAACTCAATAAAAACCCCTCTGAAGAAATTCGGTAATATCACAGCGTTACCCTTGACTAGGATTTTGTGTACGTAAGCTTAATACATTAATTTTTTGTGGTCTAACTTAAAGTTAATAGTATCGCTTTTTCATTTGTGACTTTTGTTTCTATCAACTCAATTTATAAATTCATTCATATTATAAAAGGTTGAAAAACGGAGGACGGAAGACTGCCATAACTTAATTATTAGTACAGTAGTTATTTATAAAGGATACATATAAAAAATTAATTTCACTTTATTTATTATAAAAATTAAAAATTTATTATTAAAATATTATGATTAATTTTTATCAGATTATTTTAATAGATTAATATTAACTAATTGGAATGTCTTAAACCTTTAATTACATAATAATTTTATACTTTTAAATTATTTGATAAAAATTTAATGAAAAATCTAATTATAGTATTTTTAATATTATAATATATGTTTTATAATTTTAAATTATACGATTGTTGTTTAAAAAAACTAATAAATATTAATAAATCTTATTTATATATTTATACAGAATCAACACAAACGTATGAACAAAATTAAATATCCCTATGCTATAATTATAGTAGGTACGAGTTTAAATGCCCACTCCTGACTCAACTGTCAAGTACGGAAGCATCAGCATCAAGTACCGAAGCCATATTTAAAGTATTGGCAGCAGTAGATTTGAATCATTGAATCGAATGCCAATTACAGAACTTAACATGTTACAAATAGGATGTTAATGAGTCGGTCCAGACTTAGGCAGACATAGACAATTCTGAATAAATTATGTTTTAAAGATAAATTATTTAACTTTAAAATCACTAATAAACTACATTCATATAAGTAATTGTTGACTTATTTTTCTGAATTTAGTACTAAATTCAGAAAAATAAGTCATAAAAGTTAGATTTCCTAATGTAAATCTTCATCCATCTCACCCAAAGAGTCTTCTTTGTTTGTAAGTAATTGTTGAATTTCATATTGAAATAATAGAGTCATTACAAAACCTTAAATTTCAAACCACTCTAAGTATATGGAAAGTACACTAGCTAACTACACTTACAGAATATGGAAAGTACACTAGCTAACTACACTTACAGAATTATAACATAATGAATAGTGTTATTTTACAGGTTCACTCCAATTTTTAGCCTTGTTGTAATTCACCCTAGTCTCCCATATAAGTGTCTTTGTCCATGTTTGGTTGTTAGATTAATTCAAGGGTCCTAATAGTAACCTTTTACATGAATCAGTTATGAGATTTTCTATATTGATACAAGAACCACTAGATGAGTGAATCTAATAAAAAATTAACTTCTTAACTCAACCTCTTAAAGGCAAATTTCTTCAAAATATGGCAAATGCGTCATATTTTCATCAGTGAATCTAATAGAAATAAAAACCAGTTCTGTTTTGAAGATATAAGAACCAGTTCTGTTTTGACCCCCCTAAGTGAGTTTATAGTCTCCATGGGTGAAAATGCTGCAACTCTGAGACATCTATTCCATATCACATCATTCAATGTAGTCATAAAGAAATTCAAGACAACTAAATGAGATGATTCAAGCATGCTCTATCCAAATTCATACTGGTTCATTCCAAAGAAAATTACAAAAATAGAACTTCAACAAGAAAAAGGCAAAAAGAGAAAACAATTTATAGGTTATAGAATCAATTACATGTTGAAGGAAACAAAGAAGTAGGATTGTTATTAATTTGTTTACATAAACACATTGGTAATGATTGTACTTTTAAGCAGGCCATAGTTTCATATTTTCAATGAAGGTAATTCCATAACAAATTACGAACAACAAACATGAAATCCCAAATAAAACAAATGCAGCAAAGGATAATTACCTCTAGATATTACAGGGGAAGATGCAGCTATAACTTCAGTAATGCAGCTATATGAAACACTTGAGAGTGAAATAATTTCTAGGTGTCAAAAAACACTGTATATAAGTTCATTGATAAGTTGAAGAAGAAGGGTTATGAAATCTTTGGAATTATAAAAATTTATATTCCATGACTTGAGACCATAACAGCAAGCAACTTTATTAAGGACAGTTATAAAAAACATGTTCAATATATAGAAGTCATCTCATTAATACTAAAAGAGAAGGATAATTAGACACATAAACACACAAGAACCAGGAGTAAACAATAAACAAGAACATAAGAAATAAAAGGCACACTCTATATTCAGTATTAGCCAACTCCTAATCTGAAATAGTGTATTGTATCAGAGTGATACATGATCCAGGATCCACAAAGAAAAGGTTAAAGCTGGACTAGTTAAAGAATGGTCTCTCTATTCTATTATATTATACTAAACCACAAAAGACCATATAACCAACAAACTTGACTAGATTTCTTGCGAGGTGGATAGTCAGGAGTAATGAAGAAAAGATTCACCATCCGTGGACAATGCATTAGCAGGCAATGATAAAAAATGATAGAGCTAATTAAACTTGTAAAAGAAACTAGATGGACTGAACTCATACGCAGCAATTAGCTAGACCAGTCTGGAAGAGAGAGATTCAGGAGAAGCAGTACTGGGAGTGAGTAATGAGGCAAACGGGATGGAGAGACAGAGTATATGTATAGTGGTGGGTTTCTGCCTCGGGATGGAAAGGTGAAGAAGGTGAGTGGAATGATGTCAAGGGGAGCAGCTTACTTTTTAGGGTTTGCCATGCTTAGATTGTACTCAACAAAATCTAACGCATGCACCTCCAAAAATTTTGCTCTCCACCAAACTAAAAGGGCCTTCAAAAACAACTCCCTTATCATTGTACCTGAGCAACTATTTAGCACCACCAAACCCTTTAACCCATGCTTGTATCTGAATAAACCTGGTGATGCATAAAAGTGAACGAGATAGTCAGCTGATAAACAGTAGCAATAAAATGAGTTGTATATCGCTGTTGTAGGTATATGACTAATTTAAACAAATCCCTGATTTGCAAGTCTATATTAAGGATGAGTCTTTATCAATATCAACTAAGCTAAAGAACGGATCTTTCTCCAATAAGCTTAGAAGCATCCTTTTCACGAAGTGTAGAAGCCAATTGGTAGTACCCAAATTAAGAAGCTTTACGTACTAGATACTGAAGGAGGTCAAATTAAAGGCCAAGTGTCGAGAGAGAGAGAGATCTTGGGAACAGTAGTGCAGAATGTCAGCGAAGGATTGTCTTGAAAAGAAGGTTCGCTAAATTACAAGGTACGTACAAATATATGATTCACCTTTCTTTCAACAGACAAACCACAAAGTGAAAAGACAACATCACCAAAGGAAGCGGAGACACCGGCGGTAAAGCAGCCCTGCCTTAAGGTTGGATTAGGGAAAGCCCTTCTTGGTTTTTGTATAATCCTTTTAGTTTTTCCCTTAAAGACTCAAACTTTCTTCTTCTTTTTCTTCTTCTTCTTCTAATCGAAGCTTTTGGGAAATGTGAAAGACCCTTTAGTTCTTAAAGCCTCATTCCTTTGTTTCTATTTCTCGCATACTCATGATGCCATTCACCCCTTCTTTGCTCACCACATCCTAGGAGTTTCTCTATCCTTTTCTTTATTTTTGGACTAATTATATGATTATTGAGTTAATAATTTTGCTGGTTAATATAAAATTACTTCTGCATATTGACAAATAATTTTTGTGTGATATCTAAGAGTATTTTTTAGTCTATAACGATCACAATGATAAAGATTGTTACAAAAGGAGTTGAGCCTCACCCTCAAATTTGAAGATAATCTCAGTAATTGGACTAGGGTGATGATGATTTTGGCCTCTTTTGTATGGTTAATTGTTTTCATTTGTCATAGTTACTCGACAGAAGCTGTTATGAGCGTGCGATGAAAATGATGTTTGAGCATATAATGAGGAATATAAGCTTGTATATTACGGTATGCAGACCTTTACTAGAAACTAAAAAGATGTGAAATTACATGGTCAAAACAACAGAGTCTAACCAGTGATTAAAGACTGTAGAAAAAGCAGCACACATGCTAGCTTTAAGGAACACTAATTTTAAGAAGAGAATGGATATCCAATCAACATCAGAAGGAAATGAGTTACTCCAAGCAATCTAAGTTAAAGCACTTTTTCCCTACATTTTGCTTATTATCTGTTTGGTTATCCACTTGCATAGCTGCTTTGCGTAATGGGAAGTAAAGAGCATAGTATCCGGGTTTAATGGGGGTCGGTTGGTGCCATTTTAGAATGAAATATGGATCCAGAAATTGCAAAAATATTGAAAGTGAACTTTTGGATATGTGAAAGAGACAATAGGTATGTTTCAATCATGGATAGCAACATGATCAGATTCACTTGTCAGCCTGTGGAGACAAGAAAGACACCTCCTCTAGTCTCTACGAACTCGAGTTGCTAAAGAAGTCTCTCTTCCTCTCTCTATCTCTCTTTCACACACACTCACATATAGTGCCAGAGACACTTTTGACCATCCTTGCAGCCAATTTAGTCTCCTAGAATATCTTAAAACGTTCTTGTTGTGGCAGTGAAGTCATTCATAGTAGTAGTTGATGAAAAAAGTAGATAAAGAAGGAGGAGAAGCATTTACTAATTAGCTGAAGTGAATCATAAGCAAGCTATCTTCTTTTCTTGGAAGGACATAAACGTTAACAGAATTGACCCACCTGCAAGAGTCGAGCATTTCTGTTATATTTTGACACTGCTATAATTAAAGTTGCTTGCTTAGTCATACATTTAAAATGTCTTATATCTCAGTCTGTGCGTGTTGCGAGCTATCTTTCATCTGTCAAAGTAACCTGGCTTGTGGCCCCAAGAAGAGGACGTTGTTGTTACCCACCCATTAGGAGCATTATAAACTTGTATCTCTGCTTGAAAGAAAAGAAAAGCTAGCTCCATAATCATTTCGGTTAAAGTATCGAACAGGCAAAGGTGTTAAAAAAGCTGCTCCTTGGTACATTATAAGCAATAAAGCAGTATGCAGATCACTGTGGACATTGTTGAGCACAACGTTGAACCAGGGAATCTATACACTTTATGTCACAAGACTCCTCATTTTAGTTCCAAAGGTCTATTTCCGATAGGCAACCGGTCAAAATAATAAAAACAAAGAACTACCACCTTCAAATTACCACAGATTATCTTCGTGACAGCTGAATTCAGTGACGCGTTCAGAAATACGAAGTAGTTTATCAGAAAAGGCGTAACGCAAAAAAGAAGCATCGATCAGAAACTGAAAAACGTCACAAAATCAGATATCAGATCAGTGCTGTAGCAGATTTTAATGTAAACTGCTCTGCACCAGGTGGATAGCAATATGACGCTGATTATGAGCATAAGAGGACTGCCATAGTACGTTTCCAAATGCTTTAAAGGTTTGACATTAAGGGATAATGTAAATGGGTGCTAAACTATGAAATGTCTGACAACTTATGGTAAATACTATATGTGGCATAGAGTTCAAGCTGATGCGTATACCTGTTTCAGTCAAATAGCAGGACCATCAACGCCAAAGATCCTGCACCTTTTTTCCAGCACAAGCATTTGTAAGTTAATAAACCCTCACCCATTCTCTAAAAATGGAACTAACTTCCCTTAAAAACTAGTATTACAATTTTAAACCAAACAACTTATACCTGTAGCGAAGGATGCACTCTACAAGCTTTGAAGAGATGGTTAACAGGAATAACCTGAAACCCTTGGAGTGATTCTTCTGTCCTTCTTCTCACCATTGCACCACATAGGGCCAAAAATATTCCAAAAGTTATTCATGCTACACAGTATTCATGGAAAATGTCAGAGCTTAATGCAAGTCGTCCTCTTCGGTACGTATAAAAAATAGAAACCAATATTTTGTCCAGTTTTACTTTGTTTTATTCTGTCTTATGGAATCTCAATCATTTATTTTACAGGACCCACGTAGGTTTCATGCGGACCCCACATAAATAAATAGCTGAGATTTATTGGACACAATAAGACACCATAATATTAGACAGAAAATCTGGACTCTAAAAAATACTACCAAGTAAAAGAGTTGGAAATGCTGGTGTGAGGAAAAGTCTGTGAAACTGAAGTTATATTGATATGCAAGTCCATACGAAATAAAAATTTTAATGCACAATTAGATTCATATTCAAATACACAGAAATAATGGTTGGATGAGCAGTAATCAAAGGCAAGGTAATTCTTTTTTTGTTTTAACAGTTTTCATTTATCCAAATATTTATATGGTATCCAAATTAATGCATATTTATATGAACTTTCTTCCTATGACTGTTTATTTTCTCGCCATCCAAACATCGACAAGATTACATACCACAAACGGTTAAGAAATCGCACATTCATATCCTACAAAAAAACTTTCTATTGAAGGTGTTAGAGTATATTTTATATATTCTTGTTTGATTTTGGCATTTTAAATTAGACATTTAAGAGGTGGATTTTGTGTTTTATTAGAAGTCCAAATAGCTAATAAGATATAGTATCTGCGTGGATTTGTTTTATTAGAAGTCCAATTAGATAATGGGTTGTGTGGATTTCTATTTGATTTGAAAAAGGAATGTACAATACATATGTGATAAGGATGAAAACCTAGAGGTGGGTTTTGTGGCAACAGATGAATAGAAATTTTTGGTGGCTGCATATATGAGGTTTAGAGCTAAATAACGTGTCTTTTTTGAAAAAGCTACGGTGGTGCCTGTTGTTTTTCATTCAAGAGATCAACGCTTGGTGAGAGTGAAGCTAAGGTGAAGTGAGCTATTTAGTGGGCATTAATGACACACTAGAAAAAGGAGCTCACGTTGTTTTTGGGATCATGGCTATGAAGCATTAAATGCCTACTTGATGTCTGCATCATAAACATGCTAACCAGAGTAACTTCA
>JANKOD010000191.1:22251386-22269836 GCA_026284645.1 Erythroxylum acuminatum
GGGGTGGGGGGGGGGGTGACAAACTCATTTATTCATATATATTTTCATATCAATTGGATGAGTTTTTGTCACTAAAATTGGTATTTATGGTTTATTTAAATTATTGTGCCTTACATTTAATTTGGGTTTATAAGGGAAAAAATTGTCGTATTTTGGTTTAACTGTGATAAATTAATTTTTAGACAATTGATGCTACATTATTTGTAATTTTTTAAGTAGGTTATTTAAAGAAATTAAAGAAAAGTAAAACAGCAACACAATATACATGGGTTAGCTAGTTGAGAAGTGTGGTGTTGAGTGTTTGGAGAGGAATAAAATATTTACATGAAAAGCTAATAGAGCTGGTGGTAGACGTGGCTGGAGGTGCTGCATGAAGAAAGGAGATAACGAAAATATAAAAGGAGGCAGCTGGCTTTGGAAGGTATGAGTGGTGGACCAAGAAGGGAGGAATTAGTAGAGAAAGAAGGAGATAAAAGGAAGTGGCTTGTGACTAATATGAGTATGTGGACCAAGAGGAATACAGTGGTAGGTGAATTGTGTGGTTGTAGATAGGTGCTCTAGCTAAAATAAGAATAAAAACATTAGAAAAAAGGCTAGAGGGTGCGTTGAATTTGGGGGGGCAAACGAGAGTGTTGTGAGTGTCATTGTCGGTGGCCTGGGGTGCATTGGTGTGCTGTGTTGTGGTGCTGTCCAGGTGGCCGTCGTGTACGTTATGTGTGAGTAGCTTGGAGAAAAAATGAAATAAGAAGGTGGTTGTTAATGGGAGTTAAGGGCGTTGGCTGCTGTGTGAAAAGAGTGACATAGTGTGACCATGTGTAGAGTTTGTGAAGGTGAGGGGTTGTGCGTGAATTAGGAGGAGCTAGGTGTTGCATGAGTAAGTGTTGAAGGAGCTGTTGCGTGATCCTTGTGGGTTGCTGTGTGGTTTGCGTAGAAGTGGACATTTGTGCAAGTGTGCTATGTAGAGTGTTGAGTGCAAAGGAGAAGGAAAAGTAACAATGTTGGCTGTCTTTGGAGTAAAGGTGCATGATCTTTGTGTGCTTGGTTTTGTGAGTGACGTGAGTGGTCTGAAGAAAATAACACAAAATAAAGAGAGGAGCTAGTTTTGTGCGTGAGAAGGGAGGTTGCGTGAGTCTTGCTAGACAAATAAGAAGGAAAAAAATAGCTGGAGTGGAGGCTTGCTTGCTGTGTGGCGTTATACTGTTTGTGCTTAGTGTGTGTGTGGCTTGTTGGTGAGAAGTAGCTGGCGTTGTTTATCACGCAAGGAGGCTGCTGCTGGACAAACGTGAAAGACGCAGACTAGGTGGCGTTGAGAAGGTGCTGGCTGTGGCGTTGAGAAGAGAGGAACGAAGTTGTCAAGTCAAGAGAAGAGTGCTGGTGGTGTGGTGTGCGTGGTTGCACAGAAGAAAATGTCGCAATTTCCTACCTTCTTGGCTGATCACCGAATTTCAAAGTCGACAGCGTTTCCAACGAATTTTCTTGGCTAGTTTATCTTAATCCTTCGGTTCAATGGCAAAGGCAGGAGCTTGGAGTTTTTATAGGGGAGTTTAAACTGCAGTTATTTTCTGTCCATTTAATTATTTAGTAATTTATAGATCTTCCTATTTAATTATTTGGAGTTGCGTTTTGATTATATTTTTTATTTGGAAGATTTTGTGAATGGATTAATGTTTGGCTATTGATATTGTGTTGATTTTGGATTTAACTTCATTACTTTGTTTTGTGTCAAAACTTTGTATTGAGATTTTAGCGAAATTGGCAATAATTCAAGGTGGCTTGAATTATTGGAACATTTTATCTATTGCTGGCATTAATTATATTTTCTCAATTATTACGTGAAAGTCGAGCATTGGCATTACTACCCTTGGTTCTATTTTACTAGTCTGGTGGCAGTTAGTAAATTGGAATTTTTGGAAAATATTTTTGTAACAATTCGAGGTTGCTCGGTTGTTAGATTAAAAGCTCGATTTTAATTCTTGGTTTAATTGTTTTAACTCCCATATCTGTTTGAGTGATGATTACTTGCATTATTGAACTGGAGGATTGCGTTTAGCATTGTTAATTACTTGTGTTGTCTTCTTATTTAATTTACTCATTGTCATTTCATATTACTCATTTTGATTTTAAAATACCAAAAAACAAGTCCTTAGCGTTTATTTTCGTTCGTTGTAAACTTTAGCAGTAATTGTTCAAATCAAAACTCATTTTACAGTCTAGGTTGCATTACATTTAGTTACTTAGGAAATTATTTTCATCTTTTGGTTCTTCAAAGAGGATGATCCTAGGTTGCACTATATGCAATCTTTGGTTAAATTTTGAAGTAACCACAAGGCGACAATCACAAAAAAGTTATTTCATTCATTAAAAATTAGCCATACATAACGATTAGCAATGGCAACAATAATATTAGCTTAGTTTGCTGCAATCCGTAATTATCCAATAGTTTATAATCCGTAATTTAAAACTTGGAACCGAATATTGAATTGTCACAAACATATAAACATACATACGTTCGTAAGTACAATGACCTGAAGGTTGTCCTTATAGCACACGTGAAGATTTTTCTCAGTGATTTCTGCTTGTTTGAGAATCTAGAAAGCAGATAGGATAAGTAAACGACTTATGAATCTGAACAATGATACGGACAAGTGTACGACAAAATGAGTCTGTCCGAGATTCTATAAAAAAAATTCTGTTTCACTGACCATTCTCAGTGACAATAGGGAATTCCACCAAGCATTTCAAGGAAACATGCAGCTTCAATCATGGATTCTAGTGGTTGTGATTTGTACGATTTCACTACAACCACCATGCATGAGCTCCTTCCAGGGTGACAGGATTATTAGCTTACCAGGGCAACCTGAAGTCACTTTCCAGCAATATTCAGGGTATATAACCATTGACGAGAAGCAGCAGAGAGCTCTTTTTTACTATTTTGTTGAAGCAGAATCAGACCCTGATTCGAAGCCTCTTGTTCTTTGGTTTAATGGAGGTAATTACCTGTTCTTAATGTGTACAATGAAGGTCCAGGACTTGCATCTGGAGCTTAAGTTATTACTTGTTATAGGGCCTGGCTGTTCTTCTGTCGGAGTTGGAGCTTTTCAGGAGCATGGTCCCTTCAGACCAACCAGTGATGGGACCTTATTAAGAAATTACTATAGCTGGAACAAAGGTGATATTAGCAATTCCAGTTCGGGTTTAAGAGAATCAAAACTCTGCAATTAATTAACGCTTTCACCTCTCATTTCCTGTGAGATCTCACATTGATCAGTCTCCAGGGATTTTGTTCCCTGAATGTAATAGTTCAACATTTTTGCAGAAGCAAACATGCTCTACTTGGAATCACCTGCAGGGATTGGATTCTCATATTCAAAAAATACATCATTCTACAACTATGTGTCTGACTATATCACAGGTTCTGACACATCCCAACCTGACACTCTTTTTATCAATTTTAATCAACAAATTAATCATAGGCGCGTTAAACCTGACAGATACTATGCTTTCGTTTCAGCCCAAGACAATCTGGTATTCTTGCAGAACTGGTTTGACAGATATCCTCAATACAAGAACAGAGATTTCTACATCACTGGTGAAAGCTATGCAGGTACCTTATAGTTCAATCAACACAATTTCATATATATATACATATATATGTATATATTAATATATATATTGGCTGGAAAAGGAAGAAGCCCACAACTTCTCAGAAGCTCGATACATGATCCTGAACTTTTCATTTTCTTGACAGGTCATTATGTTCCACAACTTGCACAACTCATTCTTCAATCAGGATCAAAGATCAATCTTAAGGGCATTGCTGTTAGTACAAGTTAAAAGCGTAATCTCGTTTTTGTTTGGATTGATATACTTACTGAACATCAAATTCTTCCTTCTTTTTTTTTTCTATACCCAGATAGGAAATCCTCTGGTGGAGTTTGAAACAGATAAAAGATCAACTGGTACGTTTTACTGGTCTCATGGATTAGTATCAGACGACACCTACAGGCTCATGGAAACAACTTGCACCATATCCCAACTGTTGAGAGAAGACACATTACTTGGCTATAATAACATAACAGCAGCTTGCATGAGAGTAGAAGAATTATTATCAAAGGAAATTTCCAATGATATTGACCTTTATGATGTAATAGCTGATGTTTGCCTTTCAAGTGGTGACTCACAAGGTCTAGTTCAGACTCAGAATCATCCATTCAGATCGAAAACTCGAAGCCTGCTATCCCTTCAATCTGCACAGGAACATCCACAGATTGTAAGGTTTCTGTCCCTTTTCTACTTTTCCTAGGGTTGGCAACGGCCTGGCCCCAACATCTTCGTTTCAGTTCGAACTTTCGCCGCTCAATCGGACGATCGGAAACTTGATTGACAACTTTAAACGAAAACGATATCATTTTTGACATATATACAACATCAACTATCACCTTAACACACTCTATTTCATTTGACATCTTCAGTTGCAAGCCCCAGAAAATATAGACCCTTGTGTAGGAGTCAATGCTTATTACTACCTGAACAGAAAAGAAGTGCAGCAAGCCTTAAATGCCAAGCTTGTTGGAGTAGCTAATTGGACTACCTGCACCAGGTAAATTTTCACTCTCTCTCTAACCATTACCAAAAATTTATCGTAATCCGTAATTTAAAACTTATTAACATATGAATTTTTTTGTGGCAGTGTTACAAATTATGATTTTACAAACCTGCTTATACCTACCATTGATATTGTGGGCTATCTGGTTCGTTCAGGCATTAGGGTTTTACTGTACAGGTGAGTATTGGGAGGACACACCATTTTTTATATTCAGAGTTAGTAAGATGCAATTATAATGCTGTAGTAACAATCTACAGTGGAGATCAAGACACAGTTATCCCATTTATAGCCACAAGGAGCAATGTACAAAGCTTGGCTAAAGCGCTAGGATTGAGAACTACTGTTTCTTATAGGGCTTGGTACATGGATAAACAGGTTGGTTTAGTAGCTTTTACTAAAACTACAAAATTTTCTTGTAAATTATGATCAAAACCAACAATATAATAAGTTATGATTTCAAATCTATAAGTTAAATCACGCGATATTAGACAATTTATAGATAAATCGCTTTTATTATCACTCTACAAAATAATATACGAGATTTTCATCTCATTTGATTTCTTCTTTAATTTTTCTGACATTCGAGAAGTTTTTATTTTTTTCACCTGAAGAATAACTAAGGCAAATTTAATCATGTATACAAAAATAAATTCTTAATATAATCAAGAATTCCATTTCATTACCTTAATTTTACTTACGGTACTATACTAGGTTTAGTAGCTTTTACTTGTATTACTAAAAATTACATAATGTTCTTGAAAATGATAACCAATACCAATTATATAAAGTTGACATCAAATTTAGAAATTAATCATAAAAATTTTATATATGAATCATTTTTATTGTCACTCTACGTAATCAAATATAAGATTTTTATTTAATTTTTTTAAAATTATTGGATCCTTTTTTTCGTGCGAGAAACTCTCTTTTCCTTTTACTCCTTCCCGAGAAGTAGTTAGGACAAATTTAATCATGTATTTAAAAATGTATTCTTAATCCAACAGAAAATTTTGTATCATTGCCTTATTTTTGTGGTACTAATTACATGTGTATTGACGATGAGCTTATCTTGGCTACTAGGTTGGTGGATGGACACAAGTTTATGATGACATCCTAACCTATGCGACCATTAGAGGAGGCTCTCACATGGTGCCATGGTCATCACCTGGGAGGTCACTTGCTTTGTTCAGAGCATTCTTAGCTGGCAAACCACTGCCCAAAGAAGCATAAAGTCTAGTTTAGAATGTGCTCTATGTGATCTTCAAGTTTGAATAAGAAATTTGAGTGGTTGTTCATTACGTTGCCTATAATCTTATATCCCTAATCTCATCACATTACATGCAATGTCAATTCCTCACAGCCGGCATCATCACTTTCATTTTCATTTCCTTTGCATTAAAGTAGCATTGGTAATTTTACCCGATGGATGTGATTGAGTGGAAGGGACTCATTCATCCTTAACCAAAGATCAGGGATTCGATCCTTGACTTTGGGTATGAAGTAGCCTTAAATCATTGGGCCAGCTGTCCCATCCTGTGAGGCGTCTACAAACCAGCGAGAGGATTAGTCACTGGATCTACCGGTAGATACCCTAGTCTAAGACCAAAAACAAAAAGTAACATTGGTAATTTGACCTGCATCAAGTTCGTAGTAGGCTTGAACCAAAAAAAATTCAAGTCGCGATTAAGTATCAGGTTTTTTTTTCAAATTTTTTGAGCGTTTATTAAATTTCATATCAGATTTTAACTAAGTCTGTTGAATCTAAAATTTGATAAATTCATGTTTTTCCTGATTCGAACCAAATTGTAAAGTAAAGTTTCAATTAATAACTGATTATAAGAACAATAAACTGTTGTAAAACAATTATACAATGATTTTTTAAAACTTTTAATCGTATAATTTTTGTGGTTAAAAACTATACCGAATTGGTCAAATTTAATCTCTATCAATTTAGATATTTATTTTTATCTATAAAGCTATCAAGAAATATATTAAAATTTTTATTTCTTATGTAAGAGACCACAAGGTATACTTAATTTCAATTTTAAATATTAAATATTTAAAAATATGTCAATTTCATAAATTCAAGACTTTTTGTATAATATAACAATTTATAAAAATAAAAGGTCAAGAGCAAATACTAAAAAGAAGTGACATTGTCATGCCTGATTCTATTAAATTATTAATCATACAATCAATTTATATATGTATATATATGTTAATTTTCCATTTTCAAATATTCATTTGCTAAACATGTTGAAAATTTTCATTTATCTTATTTTTATAATTAATACAACAACAATAACCTAATAAAAATTTTGCTAAATACGGGATCTGAGAGATCCAATATTTACAACTTTACCCTTAAACTGTTTCCGAATAATTAAAAAAACATGTGGTTTTTGTTGTTGTTATTATCAAATCTGACTTTGTCTTCTAACATTCAAAATTAAACTTGAAAAAGTTTTTAAAACAAATTTAAATTGGATCAAACTTGTTTATTAAATTGACGACTTAAAATCTCAGAATCAATCTTGCTTTGTGGTCCCAGAGTTTCCATGCACCAAAAACTTACCAATCATGACCACTTCGTGCCCATTTTCTTCTGTTACGGAATCTAACTAACTAAATAAACCAGAACTAGGCTCTGTCCATGTGAGGCGGTGACTTCTTTAAAAAAAGAAGGTTTGGATTATATGAATCCAACCCGTTATTTAATTTTGAATCTTTATTTAAACTCAGGAGGGACCTTCAAGTTACAATCTTATCTTCTGCATAGTCTGATGTCCTTTTTCCCCCCCGACAGGAACTGATCTGACAGCTCCTATGTTTTAAGGAACAAGGTTGTAAGATACGGATTGCTTTGAGGAAAGCAAGGACGGGCAAAGACAAGTTTGTGTGCTGTGTTTTTTTGTATAATTATATGTAACAGATGCATCGAAGTGTCTAACTGAATTGGCAACTGAGTTGAAGATACAATAGTAAGAAACTATAATAGTACAGAGGATAGAGAGTGGAGGCTTAGGATACATATTTGCGAGGTTTTAGATTGCAGAATGCAGACGATACGAGATGCAGTTACAGAAAATGCAACTGAAATTGCGACAAATAGCGATAATGGTCCGGACCAGCAACCGCAAGAGTAATTAAAACCATGGCAGATTGCGAGTGACTACAGTAATTACAGACGATACCGGTGCAATTGCAGAAAATGTGACTGGAATTGCTACGAATTGTGATAACGGTCCAGATCGCCAACCGCAAGTGCAATTTAAATCCACGGCGGTGAGTGACTACAGTAATTGCAGAAGATACGGGTGCAATTACAGAAAATGTGACTGGGATTGCGACAAATAGCGATAACGGTCAGGACCGCCAACTGCAAGCGCAATTTAAAACCATGGATAGCAATAAGGATAACAGAATGGCTGACAAATTTTTACACTATGCAAGCATAGCAGTCATCAAGTAGTTTCATGTACAATCACAGTTGGTTAGTTAAATGAGATATCTAAAACAGAACTTCCCACATTTATGGAGCAATGCAGAATAAATAAAGAGTTAGAAAGGTTTCATAATTAGCATCCTTTAGGAAGTCAAGAAGCTAAATTTATTTACAATTAACATAACCGTGCTAAACGGACAGTAAGTGCAGAGATTCAGAGGAAGTTCATGAATGTGATTGTCCTGACAAGAAAGTATTCAAAGTGCAGAGATTCAGAGGGAGTTCATGAATGTGATTGTCCTGACAAGAAAGTATTCAGTTCGTGTGGGCATAGCTCCCACTTGCATTGTTTTGATCTCACATTTTTCCGTAAGTTGCAAACAAAATACCTTAAATCTACTAGAGTAACAGCTGTAAACTTAAAAATTACATAACTTTCCTACAATCTAGATGCAAATTCTTTCTTCTTTAAAGAAAGCCCCCGATCATCAATTACTCCTTGGGCATTATTTCCAGTCTCCAAGGAAAAAGGAAACTTACAAATGAATCACAGACTAAAGAAACATGATCTAGATGCATTCAGGTACTTACCATACTTTATGCGGCTCATAGTCAATAACCTTTGGGTTTGAAAATACAGATACAAATTCATCCCGTACCATAAACCCAAAACTGTGAAGATTATGTAATGTAGAAGTATTGTGCATGCTCAGCAGATGGAAAACTTAAGATCCAATGAGAAATGAAAGTAATAATAACATGAACAATCATCAAGTGCGCCATCTCCAAAATACTTGCAAGAATAAATCATCAACATAAGAGATCTACATGTGACAGTAAATAAAGCAATGAGGAGAGTTTGTTGGTACATAAGATTATTGAACTACTAAACGTTCATTGAGCATTAAAGTAAACTGAACATTCTAGTAACATCACAATTTTCATTGAAACAAACCACTCATACCAGGGTCTTAAGCCTTCTATTGAGACTTACCATGTACAACCAAGTACAACTCACATCTACAAGACACCAGACCACTTAACAGATATTAGGGACTAGGCCTCATTCAGAAATCCAATTGTGCCAACCAAGATATAACATCTCGAGGTAACATACATGGAATTTCCATAATCATACATACCCGCCCCCCTTACCATACATCGAATTTATATTTGTTTCCCGAGCCACAAGCCATGAACACGTAGCAAAACGTCCTAGACGAAAAGGCTCAAAAATACAAGAACTTTGAGCCAATTCCCGAACTATCACAGACAAAAGCGAATCCTCTACCCAATCCAGAGATCATGATCAATGTTCATCACCAACGGCGGATGGGAGATGCAGACTATTATAGACAAATTAATACCCTTTTTAGAATTCCATAATCGTGGACGACGTGATAGATTCACACTGTCAAATCCCCTTTGCTAACCACTAGATACTATTGTACCCAAGAATGACTCAAGAAATGTTTAGATCTGCGGATGAAGCCCAGGACTAGTTTTTAATATAAAGTTATAGAACAAACAACAACGACCACAACATATTGGCACAACTGAAACCAAGACCCTAAATCTAGCAAAAAAACCCACTAAACAAATCAAAGAAGAAAGATCAATGGAGTCAATTATTACCCCAATTTAATCATCCCCTGTTGGAAACAGAGTAAGAACTTTCCTCCCACCATTTCCATTCACAGACTCCAAATCCTCCACATACCCTGGAACTGAATTGTGAACAGGAGCTCCCATCCTATGCACAGGCTGGTGTGCCTGCCTAGCAAGAAATGGATTCTCAAATTGACCATTCGGAGGAGACCCAAAATGCCCAATTGGCCTATGATATTGACTTTGCAACTGAGGATGTGCCACAGCAGCTGCAGCCGCTGCCATATGCTGATGGTGTTGGTGCTGCTGCAGTGCAGACACCGGTACGAACGGCAAGAAATGATCGGAATTCGGCCGCAAGAAATGCGGAGGCACCGGAGAACTTGCAAACAGATGATCAGTAGCAGCATCAGTTGCTGTCCCCAATCCACCACCACCAGCACCACCACCATTTCCACCACCAGAAGACAACCCCTGCATTCTCTTCAAATACAAACGATACTTCTGCAAGTGACTGGCAACGTTCTCTCTGGTCAACCCATCAACACTCATGAGCTGCATTATAGTCTTGGGGACAGCATTCTTGATCCCCAAGTGAGCAACAGCATCAACAAATCTCTTATGAAGTTGCGGAGTCCACACAAGTCTAGGACGCTTGAGGGTTCTTGCAGGTTCATCCCCACCAGCCCCAGAGCCCAACTCAGCTGAATCTGCTGCGAACTCGCCAGAATTTGGATGTGGAGAGGCCAGAGGGTTGGTGGGTGATGGGGTTGTGGAGGTGAGTGGTGGTGGTGGAGGAGGAGGGGTGTGGTTTTGATGGAGGGAGTTGGTGGTGGTGGTGTTAGTGTTGTTACTTGCTGGGTTTCTAATATCAAAAGCAAGAGCAAGATCAGGAGTGATTAGGGTTTGATTCAAGGGCATGAGCTCTTCAGGTGGTGGGAGCTCTTCTTCCCATCTTGAGAACCAATTTGAATCATCATCCCTCATTCTCTTCTCCCCTCAAAAAATTGAGTCTTTACTTATCCTAAACTCTGATCACTCAATTGGTCTCAGAAAAAGGTCGCAAAGTTCGGTTCTTTATGTGGGTACCAAATGGAACAGAGCAAAAAGATTGGATCTTTACTACTTTGAGGCTTTGACAGAGTGAAAGATCAGAGAAAGATATGATTTTTAGATAAAGAGCATGTCTTTGTGAACAGAAAAGTGAAATATCTAACGGAAGAACACGATGGTGGTGAGAGGCGGAGCAGGGTGATGGTGGGGATGGAGAGAGGTTCGAGGTGGATCTTGATTTCTTTCCTTTTCAGCTTTTAATTTATGGGTTACTGTTCTTTTATATCATTCATTGTTCTTCTTTGCTATGCTCTTCCTTCTTTCACATATGATTATGATTTTATGAGTTTTATTGTTTTTTCTTTCCGGGATTTGGGGGTCTTAATAGTTCGAGAGAGTGAGTCTCACAAGATCTCAAGATTTTTGATTCCCCAAACGTTTGAACACATACACCAAACCCACCTTCTTGTTCCTCCACTCTATTTTCCACGCGCCACTGCCATTTGTGGCAGAGCATCATCAGCTCAGGTGAGGCTTTGACTTACTAATTTAGGGAAGCGGTTGAGCAGCAGAGCCACAGTAATTTCCTCTGTTGCTTCAAATCTCGGGTTGACTGAGAAGAATGATGTACTTGGGTTCAGGTTGTGAGTCAACACCACGCGATGGGGTTTGAGAGTGGGATTGGTGTTTGTTATTACAAAGATAGATTAGATTGGGGATTAGGAAAAGGATTAGAGAGAGATAATACAAAGTTTGGTGACTTTGTGAGATATCTTTAGGCTTGTTGGTGACGGGGGAATCAATTGAGTTGGTGTTAGGCTGTGAGGATAATCTTATGTTATCTTTTGGTGGGATATGCTTTTCTTGATCATGAAAAAAAAAAAGAACAATAACCCAACAAGACTAATTTGGTTTATTACAACATTACATTTTGGGGAATAACTAGAATTTTTCACTTTTGTAAATTTTGAAAAAATAAAAGACAAACATACATATTATATATATTCAAACCAAAATTAAAAGGGCAAAAAAGTAGTTTTGATGAAGTAATTAAAAAAAATAAAACAACAATAAATGACTTAGACATAAGTTGCCTTGTGATTAACAATCATTTGATCTAAAAAAAATTTATTAGTTCAAAAGACAAATTTGAATTTAAATAAGATTATTTTAATATTATAATCTAAACGATTCAAACAAATTTAAATTAGGTTAAGTTAATTCTCTTAATCTTGAATTTAACTTAAAATTTAATTAATTTGAGTCAAATCAATGCAAACTTAGTACCATCTCTAACTTCTCTACTTAAGCTTGGAGTTAAAAGAATTTAGTTTGCATTGATAAAAAGATGATGTCAAGTTTCATGAAAGTGTGAAAGAATTTGTTGGAATGCATTAAAGGGCATGTTTTGTTTTTTTGCATTCAATGGAGAATATCATCCATCACTATGGACAAGACATGATATATCAATACCAATTCCACCTACTAAACTTCACCTTTTTCAGGTTTTTATATAATTTGTTTTATATTGAAAGTTGTGATTAATATTGATTTTTCTTGCCTCTTTCAATCATCAACTTGGACATAATTGATTATTTACTAATTCAGTAATTTTTGGTGTTCATTTTGTTTACAATAATCTTTTTAATATAACATTATGATATAATTAATAAAATATGTATTATTTATGAATATTTGAACCGAAAGGATTGTTAAATATAGTTATGGAAAAATACAAAAGATTAGGAAAACGACATTATAGTAAAGTTATGTTCCCTCCTAACTTAATAAAATGTTAAATAATGACTCAAAATACAATAATTTAAACAAACTTTAGTAATACTTAATAATTAAATGTTTTATTATTACATAAACAATGTTACTTGTGATTTTGAAATTTTATATTGAAACAACAAAGTAAGGATTAAGTAGTTGTGGCTTGTGTTTAATGCATTGGATATTTTCCCAAAATGATACTTATGTTTCTTCTCTCACGTCATACATAATTGACAAGTTTGGAAAACCATTTCATATTTCCTTGCCAAATATGGATTTAAATTGTGTACTTTAGGTGTTTAGCATATTCAATGCATATTTTAATGCCACTTCTTAGTGATTTTAGGAACAAATGAACCAAATCAACTCTATAATCAACAACTTATATGACAATTCATCGAACTTAAAACAATATTTCTTCATAGAAATAGTTTGAAACAAATCCTTCAATTCTGCAACTATCTCTAAAAATGTTGGATCTACAAACTTTATTTTAGATCCAAAATATACTCCCCCTAAAGTGGAACCTCATTATTCAATCTGTTTTTCATATACAGCTAATGCCACAATATGCTTCCTAACTCAAATGTATCTCTACAATTTACACTTTCATACCTGGAGGGATTCCATCAAGAGGAAATATTTGTTTGCATTTCTAGATCCATTTCTGTAACCTTTTTCTTTCAAAATATGAAAACTCTAATATACTGATTATTTTTGGTACGACGCATCCTATATAGAGTCTTCTTTGGACTCGAGGATATATAAAATATGGGAGAAGCGAGCTCGTACACGTTATCGCAACTTCATTAACGCGATACAAAAAGCTAGTGCACGTCCCCGTTATATTTCGGAGGACATTTGGAGTCGTTGGCTGGAGTATTGGGCATCACCTGCGACTATATCCATCTTAGGGCGAAACTCGACTAACAAACGTGGAGGCCCGGGTAGAGAGAGTCTTCCCGTACATACGGGAGAATCAATAACCCACTAGAAGCATGCACATAGACTTGTAAGTATCTCAACTTTACACTTATTTTGTAACTATTTTGCTTTGTTGTATTATAGATAATGATAAGGGTATAGATGTCTGGTGCCATTTATGGCTGTGTTGAGTTATTTTCTTTGTTAAACAGGGGGCAAATGTCATACAAATAGAGAAAACTTTGCCGAATTTTTTTAAATTGTAGTTCACATCTAACAGTTTAGTTTATTCATGTAGGAAAGGTAATTGGGCGTCAAGCCTACACCAATTCAGTTGTTTTTACACACTCACACGAAGAAGCATGACGGTGTGACTTTCATCAACAACCGATGTGGGGAACTGAATGTATGTCAACTTAATGCATTTTTTCAATGTATTAATAATGATCCCTTCCTTATAATGTAAACATTGCTTCCTTATAGGACCAATTACAACAAACTATTCAGCGACAGTCTTAGGAGGAACAACCTATAGATGAGACTCAGTCGTATCTTGAAGCTGTGGGTGGTAGGGATCGTCGTGGTAGGATATTCGGCCTAGGTTCATATGCGAACACATGTTATTCACAATCTTACATGTCCAGTACAGCAGCGTCTACTAGGCCAGTGAACAAGAACGAAGTCATCGGGCTTCGGGCCACAATACAAACATTGATGGAGAAGATAACTCATTTGGAAGAGGGGTGGACGGAGCAAATGGATCAACGGATGAGAGAGCAGGATCAACAGATGAGAGAGCAAATGGAGCAGATGGCTCGCATGAGACAGGAGATGGAGCAGATGGGTAAGATGAGAGAAGAAATGGAACAGATGGCTCAGCTGAGACAGGGGATGGAACAGTTGAAGGGAAGGTTTAAAGAGGACCACCCGCGATCACCACGACCTTAGATAGTCTAACTCATTATGTTTCAATTACAAACATAAGAATTTATGTACACCTTAATGTGTCTATTATCAATTTAAATTCTTTTAGCTCTATATCATCATTTAATTTTCTAATTAAACAAAGTATACATATATACAAATTAATTTAGTATATACAGATAAGTGAAAACTCTTGGAAATATGCATTTATCAGAAGATTATGAAATGGGTATAGTTTAAAAGTCTCTTCAAACTATTACCGACGGATCCTATAATATCGTCAGTAACAGAAAAAGTATTTACCAACGGACACCCTTATACAGTCGGTAATGTCAATTTATTTACCGATGGTATTCTGTTTCCCGTCGGTGAAGGCAAACAATCAGTTGTGCCGATAGCCATCGGACTGCTAGTATTATATTATTTTTGGCGACAGAATTTATATTTTCGTCGGTACATATGCCAACTTCTCAATTTTATTAACTTCGGTGCCGACGCTTTTTTGCAATCCGTTATGTCGATACAATGTCCTGACGGCCTACTTTTCGTCGGCACAGTGTTGTACGCCGTTGTAATGCACCGACGGAAGCCTTAAATAATTTATGTCTGTAAATTATACCGACGAAATATTATGCGTCGATACATTACTGTGCTCCATTGTTAATACACCGATAGAAACGTTAACCAATTTTCGTCGGTATATAATACCGACAGTCTTGTTAACGACGGTGTTGACTAACGTTAAATTCCATCGGTATTTTTCATTGCCGACATAAATAAGTCGTTCACCGACGGAACTTTCCGTTGATGAACGACTTATTTCTTGTAGTGTAAGCCACAAAGTGTAGGAGTCCACCATACCCACTTTGTATGCACCAGTGTTGGACCATAAAATAGTCAAAACCTACCACGTTCTTCACCTACTCCAATTTAGGTCGTCCAAATATTGTCATGTATTAGACACAACTTATTAGAAAAGGCAATAACACAATTCAAATCCATAATTAATCAAGCAACAAAAAGAAGATTGCAATGTAATTTTTGAACATATAAGACATGTTGTACAATAATGCCTCCAATCAAATTATTTTGCAAATGTGAAGGTGCTAGACATATTGACGTGGAGGTTGCAAATGTGAGCTTGAAAATATGTGGAGGAGTAAGAAAAAGAGAAGGTGCACAATTTTTTTATGGGTCTTAATAGTGCACTTTATGGAGATATTCGAATAAATGTCCTAAGCTATGATCCACTGCCATCGTTGATTTGAGTTTATTCCCTAGTAATCTAGGAGGAGAGCCATAAATAGGTTGCTCGATCTCGTGAAGAGATGGTTAATGTAGTTTGGTTTATTTAAACAACTGTATTAACCATGTCTTCATGAGATCGAGCAACCTATTTATGGCTCTCCTCCTAGATTACTAGGGCATAAACTCAACTCAACGATGGCAGTGGATCATAGCTTAAGACATTTATTCGAATATCTCCATAAAGTGCATTATCAAGACCCATAAAAAAAATTGGTGCACCTTCTCTTCTTCTTGCTCCACCATATATTCCTTTGCAAGCTCATATTTGCAACCTCCACATCAATATGTCGAGCCCGCCCCCACCCTCGCTATGTTGTTATAAATTGTCCTAGTTATTTTATAATTTTAACATATTCTCTTACTTGATAAATTTGCATAACATTACCAACTGAGAACCGCTCCTTTAAATCATCCCATAAATCCTTGACATTGTCCATATATGACAGTGTGGACTGAATTTTTAGATCTATAAATATCATAATCCATTGAATGAGCACAAAATTTAGGCTCCACCGGTCGTTGATTTCTTCAAAGTCGTCCATTGACATTTTGATAATTTCATTTGAAATTCGCTTTTCGTTTGGCCTTAAAGGCATTACGCATTGCCTTAGGCCAGTCATTCTAATTTGCCTCTCCTTTAAGAGTCATTACATAGATATTCAACCTATGATTATCTCTATTAATAAAGATAATAAAGTAAGGTCGAGTCAATTGTTTTGCTTTTCTTGTTGTCTCCTATCATGCTTTTGACGCCTCTTTCAGTGTCTAAAAATATGTTTAAGCTCTGACACTATGAAGAATTTTATGTAGAATGACCTACTTTTCACTAAGCAAAGCCATATCATATATATAAATAGAAACAAGGAGCTATAACTAACCCTAACATCCTAAGAAAGACATAAGACTAAATATAGATACATAATACTTTCCCTAATATTATTTCACAATATTTTAATATGATACTGATATAATTGGAACATTCCATATATGCGATATAGTTTGTTTTTTGTAAGAAAATTATCTTATTTATTTCTGTTAAATGAGTGTTCTTAATTGAACACTTCAAGAAAAATAGGATTTAGTGATGGAATTTATCGACCAAATGGAAAGGTTTTCCTTCGGTAAGCTAAGTTAGGAACGGAATTTACCAACGGAATAAGTCGTCGGAGAAATAGTCGCAGGGAATAATTGACGACGGAGCATAAATTTTTTGTCGTTAATACACCAACAATTATTTTGTGTTCCGTTATTATATTTAGCAACGGTAATTTTATAATATCGGTAAAGTTAGCGACGGACAAGGCTTCTCGGTCAGTAAATTTACCGACAGATTTACCAAATCCATTGGTTAATTCACATTAATTATACCGATGGAACTTAGTAATCCGTCAGTAAATTCATTATATTTTACCGCAGATTTTGGTTTTCCGTCAGTAAATTTACTGATACTATTTTTTATTTTTCCTGCTTTTAATTTTATTTGATAATCTTATGATTGATGTATAATTTTTACAACTATCAGTTATTTATTGATAGTATATTGATTTGTTTCCACATTTAATTTGATAAAACAGAAAGTTGATTGATGATATAAAGTTATCTTAATTGATAATAAAAAATTATTTTGTACAACAATAATTATTTAATTTATACAAAATGACTACAACTATGCTATTCATTTGATGAATGTGGATGCTCTGAATGTTGCGATGAGGTGCTGCCTTTTTCATTCAACTCATCCATCTGATTACAGAGCTGGACTATGTCCTCCATTGACTGTTGCAACTGAGTTGCCAGTGCTTGTACTGTGCTCTGAAGTTTATGGACTTCATTGGATGCGGACAGTCTACTAGATGCTATTGTACTGGATGTAGAGGATAGCAAATAACTTGTGTTCGCAAATAAAACTAAGTTAAAGATCCTTCCACGACGATCCCTACCACCTACTACATAAAGATATGTTTGACTTTGAGACTGTCTTTGAATGCTTTCTTTTATTTGGTCGTATTAGAAGGCAATGTTTATGTTTATAAGTGATAATTATTAAGCATTAATATTAAAGCATCAATTTTACATACATTTAGTTCTCTACATCTGGTGTTGACGAAGGTCACACCGTCATATTTCTTAGTGTGAGTGTGCAAAAAGAGCTGACAGGGTGTACGCTTCCTGCCCATAGGCTTTTCTCCCATCATAATAAAATGTTATAAGTGAGCTACAATTTACAAAAAATTCAGCAAAATTTTCTCTATTTTTATGATATTTACCCCCAGTTGAACAAAGAAAGTTACTCAACAACACAACTATATATGATACCAGATATTTATGACATTATCATTCTCCATAATATGCATATTTTCGTTCCAAAATTTACACATCAAATTAAATTGAAATCTATCAAAGTAAAAAAAAATCAGAATATAAGTATAAAGTGTAGACAAGTCTTTCTGTATGTTTGTGGTGGGTAATAGATCCTCTAGTGTGTATGGGAAGACTATCTACCCCTGATCTGTCACGTTTGTTGGTAGAATTACGTTCTGAAGTGGACATTGCCTTAAGTGATGTTCAATACTATTGCCAATGACTCCATATTTCTTTAAAAATATAAGGAGGTCGTACACCAGTCTTATGTATCGTACCAACAAAGTCTCTATAATATGTACGAGCTCGTCTCTTCAATACTTTATAAACAACCACGTCAAATTCAGCATAAAAAAAAATCTTTCTGAAAAAAAAGAAAAAACATACGATAAGTACTTATAACCTACAATATTTATCTAATTAATGTATAAAAATTAATTACAAA
>JANKOD010000191.1:22285576-22301157 GCA_026284645.1 Erythroxylum acuminatum
TATGTAAAATATTTAAAAATTATTGTTATTTCATATTAATTGTCATTATTATTTATTATTAAGATTTTTGAAAGCATAGTTGATGTAAACAGTAAACTAGTAAAGTGTACAGTACAACTGTATAGTATATCAATATGGACTATTTTGCAACTTCTAAAAATTTTACGGATTATTTCATAAATTTAAAAAATTTCACGAAACGGTACCCGGTACTGACCAGTACTGGTACAGTTCCGTTTCAGAGCTTAATTCGGTACCGAACTCGGTACAGTATTCGTAACATTAACATTGCATAGGACTTTAACTTTGGACTCTCGGGCGACGATCCCACCGAGATCGAGACTACACATGCCAGGCTGTCACGCCCTCTGTCTGGAGAAAACTTGAAACATTCTTCTGATTTTGACGAAAGGTCGAAGTAGGAAGGTCTTAGGACCTCAACCAATCGTTATATATGCCCGAAGAAGTCAGTCCATGAACTTACTCATTTTTATACTCAGCGACACTTTCATTTCCTTCATTATACGCCTGAGTTTCAATACTTCAAGAACACTCCACAAACACCATTGGGCATATAGTCAATTCTACTATCTGTCCCATGCAGCCAAATTGCATGACGATTCACCAGTAATCCCCACAAGAGCATGAGCCGTTCTCAAAATGGTGGAACCGGTTTCTATCTCTCATCACAATTTTACGACAAGAAATCTTTGAGATCAGCTTTATCACGGCATGACAATCTGGACATACCCTAAGGTTCTTTACAATCCTTATGGTAGCTCCAGGTTTAGTACTGATTAGGCCAAAGGCAATAGCAAGTTTTTCGCTATGAACTTCAAGAGACTGTTTCTTTTGTTCTTCCCCCAAGTCATGTAATACAACATCTGTCTGAGGGCAATAACCGTGAGCCTTAAGCCAATCATTCATGTCCTCCAGCATTGTATACATTTCCTCGCTCTTTGGATGCCTCATATCTCCAGCTATAAACTCGTGTACCTTATTGTTCACTTCTATCGAGCTACAACCATGCTCCTTCTCTACCCGGTTGTTTCTCATCAAGGTCCTTACCCTTGCTACACCTACCCAGTCACGAGCTGCTGCATATATGTTAGAAAGGAGAATATACGTCCCTGAATCAGCAACACCACGATCAACAAGAAATTCTGCGATTTTCTCTCCCAAGGACATATTTCCATGAAGTCTGCAAGCCCCAAGCAAAGTTCCCCACAAGACAGAGTCCTGCTCAATCTTCATGTTCTTAACAACCTCAAATGCTTCTTCTACATGCCCAGCACGACCAAGAAGGTTAACTATACACCCATAATGCTCAACCTTCGGTTCAATCCCGTATTTATCCTTCATTAAGTGGAAGAAGCTCCATCCTTCCTTAAGTAAACCAGTATGAGCACAGGCACTTAAAACACCAATGAAGGTTATATCTGTAGGTTTGAAACCATGCCCAGTCATCTTCTTGTACAACTGCAAAGCATCCTGGCTAAACCCATGCATTGCATAGCCAACAATCATAGCATTCCAAGCAACAACATCCTTGTTGTCAATCCTTTCAAAAACCAATCTTGCATCTTCCAAGCTCCCACATTTACTGTACATGTCAATCAAGGCAGTACCAACATAGACATTGATCTCAATCCTGTTATTTACTATGTATGAATGAACCCACCTCCCGGAATCTAAGGCCCCAATTTGTCCACAAGCAGAAAGAACAGCCACCACGGTCACTTGATTAGGCCTCACCTTGGCCTTCAACATTCTCCTAAAGAGCCTTAAACCTTCGTTTTGGAATCCGTGCTGCGTATATCCATCGATCATCACATTCCAACAAACTATATCCCTCTCCTCCAACTCATCAAACAAAACTCTCGCCTCCCCTATCATACCATAGTTCGCATAGCATGTCATCATAGTCGTCATCGAAACTAAACTCCTCTCAGGCATAACGTCAAACAGCTTACGTGCCGCCCAAACGTCGCCTCCTCTTGCATAAACATCAACAAGGCAAGTCCTGACATACAACTGGGAATCAAACCCGAATTTTATCGCGTGACCGTGTATCAATTGAGCAGGTTGCAGTGGGCAGGACTTCAAAATCGACGAAATGGTAAACGCATTTGGGGTTATATCTTGCGTCAGCATTTGAACGTAGAATAGAAGGGCTTGAGAGTGGAGATTTTTGAGCGTGTGGGCGTGGATAATGGAGCTGTAAAAGAAGACATCGGGGTTTGGAGTTTGGTTAAAGAGAGTGAGAGAGTGATGGAGGTGACCCAGAGACGAGTAGGACCGCTGGAGTTTGAAGTTGATGATGTGGTGGTCATGGAGATTGTGGCGATAGATAAATGCGTGGATTTGATGGAGGTGGTTCATAGACTTGGATTTGTCCATTAGGACCAAAGCCAGCTTCCCTGGGTCTGGATAATGGTGGTAAGTGGTGGAGGAACGCTGTGTGCCGGCGTAATGAGTCAGCGTTGGTAGTGTTGTTAGACCGGGGATGAAGACGTTGGTTGCAGTGGAGGACATGGTTGGCAGCAGCGACAGTCGCCGTTTACAGAATTCGCTCCATTAACTGTTATTGGATGGATATTGAATTTTGTTTTATTGTTTAAAATAAAAAGAAACATTAAAGTTTCCACTCTCTGATCAACGAGAATAAATCTACTTGGCAAATTGGAGCAGACCCTTTTATCCTCTTTTTTTTAGAAATTTAATTTTTAGATGCGTTCAATTTTGAGTCCATTGATGTACGTTAAAATGTTTACTGGACAAAAGTTGTATGATTAATAATAAAGGCAAAAGTTTCCCAAAATTTTTTTTTAATAAAGGCAAAAGACACAGATCCCCACTGTATTTTAAAAACTTTTATGATGTTTAAAATTGTCAAAAAAAAAATTTCTCGTTTTCAGATTTTTATAAAAACTCCTTTTCTTAATTTTTGGTTAAAAAATAACAATAAAACATGTAATAGGAGCATCGAATATAGGCTAATCAAATATTTTTAGTATGATAATTTAACTAACTTTTAAAATCAACTTGAACTAATTAAATTTGATTTAAATTAATGATTTAAGATAATTATAATATATTATTTGTTTATGTTAGATTTTTAATTATTTCGGTTCTAATTTAAGTGCTGTGTTGAATCATTATATAAATAGAATTTGACTAGCCTATGTCTAATGTTCAAACTAATGTTTTAAAAAGCAGATTGGACATCGAATCGATCAAAGGAAAGATCTAAGGTTTAAAAGGTTCAATTAGTATTAAACTGTTATAAAACTATTATATAATAAACAAGAAATAAAAATTATAAGAATAAGTGAAATAAAATATTTTGTTGAAATAAAAGGAATACATCAATGTCTATTAATGTATAATAAACTAATAATAAATCAATTGGAAATCTTCCTTGGCTTATTGTTGGTGATTTTAACGCGGTTCTGAACTCTTATGAGGCAGAACCATTGAGTTCTATGGCCTTGCAGGGCCTGAGAGACTTTAGGCAGTGTGTAGTAGATTGTGCAGTCTTTGATCTTAATGCTACTGGCCCTTCCTTTACTTAGACCAATAAACAGAGTGGAGATCTCTTGGTAGCAAGGAAAATTCGATCGTACCCTCATCAATTCTGCATGGACCTCTAAGTTCCCCAGTTCTTATAGTGTCACTCTTAATCCGCTTGTCTCGGATCACTCTCCTTTAGTGGTTAAGGCCTTATTTAGTCAGCAGATGAGACGCACCCCTTTTAGGTTCTTCAACTTTCTAGCCTCCCATCCTAACTTCCTTCCTATCATTGAAGAAGCTTGGTCTAATCCGATTAGGGGCACTCCTATGTTTCAGGTAGCTTCCAAGCTTAAAATTATCAGAGGAGCCCTCAAATCCCTTAACTCGAGTCAAATAGGAGATGTTAGTATCCGTGTGGAGGCTTGTCAGGCCACTCTTAACTCCATCCAAGATCAGCTGACCCTTGATCCCCACTCTGCCCTATTAAAAGATAGAGAGACTGAAGCCCTCCATGATTTCATGCGAGCCCTTAGAGATCAGGAATCTTTTTTCCAGCAAGCATCCCGTATTCAATGGCTTAAAGCAGGGGACAGAAACACAAAATTTTTCCATCAGTCCCTTATTGCTCATAGAAATAGGAATTCTATTCAGTCCTTACAATTGGCCAATGGAACTAGAATTGTGGGTTTTAAAGAGATTCAAGATCAGTTTCTGGGTCATTTCCAGAATTCCATAGGGAGCTCTAAATCTCTTCCTTCTTCTCATGAGTTTGTGGCCTCACTCTTCCCTCTTCCTTTACCAGACAATCTTTCCAGCCCTCTTATAGCTGCTGTCTCTGACCAAGAGATAAGCGAGGCCCTTCAGTCCTTAAATCCGCACAAGGCCCCTGGCCTTGATGGATTTAATGGATATTTTTTCCGTCAAGCTTGGCAAGTTATAGGTCCGGATGTCACGGTGGCTATTAAGAGTTTCTTTGAACAAGGGAAACTTCTAAAGGAACTTAACTCTACCTTTATCTCCCTCATCCCTAAGACAGCTCAACCCTCCACAGTGCAAGATTACATACCCATTTCCTGTTGCAATTTTCTGTATAAAGTCATTGCTAAGCTCATAGCCAATAGACTTCGTCCTGTTCTACCCCACATTGTTAGCCATAACCAAAGTGCCTTTGTTCCAAACCGTCGCATAGGTGACAATGTTTTGCTAGCTCAGGAAATTCTAAGAAATTATCATCTGCCCAATGGTCATAAGTGTTGTGCATTCAAAATAGACCTTAAAAAAGCCTATGACACCGTGCATTGGGATTTTCTCATCACTGTCTTAGAGTCTGTAGGTCTTCCTGGGAAGTTCATTGCTTGGATAAAAGCTTGTATCTCGTCCCCATCTTACTCTATCCTCATTAATGGTACCCCTTCCAAGTTTTTTAGGGGTCAGTCGGGGCTTAGGCAAGGAGATCCTTTATCCCCCTTCCTTTTCATTTTAAGTATGGAAGTCCTCTCTCGAGGTTTGAACAAGGCTCTAGATGATAACCCCTCATTTTAATACCATTGGAGGTGTAAACCTCTCAAACTTCACCATCTTCTATTCGCTGATGACCTTATGCTTTTCTGTCGTGCTGATCTGGTTTTTGTGGCTTCTTTGCTTGATTGTCTGAGGACCTTCTCCCAAGTGTCTAGTTTGGAAATAAATCTCACAAAAAGCTCTTTTTTCTTGTCCCCTGAGTCACATAACTTGACTCCTCAAATTGAACTGATCTCTAGCATCCAGAGAGGTAGCCTTCCCATTAAATATTTGGGGGTACCTCTCATTACTGGTAGGTTGACCCGTAGGGATTGTAGTCCTCTTTTGGATAAAATAGACGCTCGGATCAATAAGTGGACTCACAAAAGTCTTTCCTATGCTGGTCGGTTTCAGCTGATTATCTCAGTTCTTTCTTCATTTCAAGTCTATTGGACTTCCATGTTCATTCTCCCTTCTTCTATCCTAAAGGAGATAGAGACTAAACTTAGAAATTTTCTTTGGTCAGGGCAGGGCTCCTCCCACTCTAGTGCTAAGGTCAAGTGGTCTGACATTTGTAGATCAAAGAGGGAAGGCAGTCTAGGGATCAAACACCTCCCAACTTGGAATGCTGTGCTTTTTGCTAATAGGATTTGGATTCTGTTCCATGACCCTAAAGCTCTTTGGGTGAAGTGGGTACATTTTATAATTCTTAGGAGAAGATCTTTTTGGAGTGTTCACCCTACTAGCAATAGTTCCTGGAGTTGGAGGAAAATTTTAACCATGAGGGATGAATTAGGGAGTCAATTCAGAATTAGGATAGGCAATGGTGATTCTACTTATTTTTGGCAGGATCCTTGGCACCCACGGGGTATTCTCCAACATTTCTCTACTGCAAGGGCTATTAATGGTTCTGAGCTAAAATTGACAGCCACAGTTTTAGAAGTGATCAGGAATAACAACTGGAATTGGCAAGAGGTCATAGGTGACACTCTGGGTTTCCTGGAACCACTCCAATATCAACCGAGCACTCAATAGGATAGTTTGGAGTGGTTGGCAGGATCAGTGAGCCGCCTTGTTTATACTAATTCTTCAGCCTATTCCTTTTTAAGACCCCCCCAACAAAGCCCCCTTTGGCATTCCCTGGTGTGGTTCACAAAGAACAGCCCAAGATGTTCTTTCATCCTTTGGTTGGCTTTTTGTGGCAAACTTCAGACTAGAGACCATCTTCCTTACCTTCTAATTCCCAATCATTGCTCCTTATGTTTAAATGCAAATGAAACAGTTGACCATCTTTTCTTTGACTGCCCTTATTCAAAGTCAGTTTGGTCCTATTGCCTATCCTACTTCCATATGCCCCTTCCACTGCATCTCAACCTCCCTTCTATCCCTTCTTGGCTTACCAATCCTCACCACCTAAGTTCATTAAATCCCATTGTTTTCCCAATTCTCCTGTCAGTGGCAGTTTACCTTTTGTGGAAAGAAAGGAATGCTAGGACCTTTAAGGATGACGCTATGGATGTGGATGGCTTGAAAGCTAAAGTTCTCACTCTAGTTCAGGAGCAACTCAGAGCAAACACCAAGGACTGGTAAGGGTGGGAGAGGCTTTTAATTTCTAACTTTCTTTGCAGCTTTTTGTTTCAGGTCTTAGCATGGAATTTTGGGGAGGTCAGTCTCAGCTGCTTCCCCCGTGGCTTGAGAGCATAATATTGTCTTCATCCCTTTGTTTAACATCTTCAGCACCAATTAGGAGTCCCTTAAGCAAAGGCAGCAGCACAGTCACCATAGTTTTATTAGATTCCTCAGAAGCCACTGCAAAGTCAAGAGGAACAGAAGCCTCCAAGCCTTCAAGCCTTCTCTACAATTCCCTCAGAAGGCCTGTGCAGCTTCAATGGGTTCCCAATGGGCACCCTTGGTTCAGCCATTTGGCTTGTTTTATTTGCTCTCTGCGGTTGGGATTGGAGTAGTTTTGTGTTTTTATCAGTTTGCAAGCATTTGATTAAACAGTATTGGCTTTGTTTTGTGTTGTGGTGATTGCTGGTTTTTTTAGCTGGGTTCATGTTGATTTGCTGTTTTGGGTCACTTTGGACAAGAGTTTCTAGTAGGTTTCTGTAAAATCTAGCTATACATATTTCTTTTATTTATAAATTCCTTCTGATTTAACAAAAAAAATCAAATCTAATCATTTAAACTAATTTGAATCTAGCATAAAACTTAAAACAATAATAATAATTGTATTTTTGAAGGAAGCAGTGACTCATCATCGTCAAAAGTTTCAAATTCTCTATTACTATCCAAAAACTCGTAAACCACACTTTCATAAAAAATATATATATTAGCTTCTTCTACTACATTCAATTAAATTACAAATTGGTAATGTATAAAATTATTCTCTATTATAAATTTGTAATATATTATACTTGTATTGTTAAATGTAATTAAAATAAGATATCAATTGACCATCAGTAGATGTTCTTCATTTATTCATTGTGACCAATGCATTTTCTTCATAAATCATCTTTTCAAGTTCATTATAATCAAGATAAGGTGATGGCTCTTGTTTCTTCGATTCAAAAATCAATATGGTCAACACAATCAATATCAACAGTATCATATAGTCATGAAAGATAAAAATATATATTTTTAATAATTAAAGAATAAGTTAAAAGTATAAAAACTTATCAGGCTGCAACTTTTTTCATCTTAAGTTCTCCCAAGCTCGAGCCGAGGGCAAAGAAATGCATATTTCTAGGATATGCATCTGGAGTGAAAGGTTACAGGTTGTGGTGCACAGATCAGAAATCTCTAGGTTTTATTATCAGCAGGGATGTGACATTCAATGAGTCTGCCTCACTGGATAGTCAAAAGGAGAAGATGATAGCAGGATCAGATCACAGTGTTAGAGATCGAATGGAGCTTGAGATTGAAACTCCACTAGCTCAGTCCAGTAATTTAAGAGTGGAGGAGGTGCAAGATGTTGATGTTCATGATGCACCTGAGCAACAACAACCGTATAGCATTGCAACAGGCAGAGAGAGGAGACAGATTAGACCACCACAGAGTTATGCAAATGTAGTTGATGGAAATCTTGTTGGATATGCAAACCTTGTGGCTTTTGCTTTGTCAGTTGCAGAGACAGTTGATGTGCAGGAGCCTAATAGCTATAAGAAGCTATTTCAAGTTCAGAAGTAGATCAATGGATTGGTGCTATGGGTGAAGAAATTGAGTCTCTTCACAAGAATCAGACTTGGAAGCTTGTTCCATTGTCAAAGGGACAGAAAGTAGTAGGCTGCAAATGGGTTTTCAAAAGGAAAGAGAGCAATTCGAGGGTAGAAGCACCTAGATACAAGGCAAGATTAATGGCTAAGGGTTTTACTCAGAGGGAGGGGATAGATTATACTGAAGTGTTCTCTCCAGTAGTGAAACACAGTTATATTAGAGTCTTGTTAGCTATGGTGGCTCTTCACGACTTAGAGCTTGAGCAGTTAGATGTGAAAACTGCATTCTTGCATGGTGAGTTAGAGGAGCAGATTTATATGAGTCAACCTGAAGGTTTTGTCGCTCCAGGTATGGATAATCATGTTTGTTTGCTTCAGAAATCCTTGTATGGTCTGAAACAGTCCCCTAGACAGTGGTATAAGAGGTTTGATACTTTCATGATTCATAACAGCTTTACACGAAGTGCATATGATAGTTGTGTGTATCATAAGAAGCTTGCAAATGATTCTTTTATGTATTTGTTGTTGTATGTGGATGATATGCTTATTGCTGCTAAAAGCATGTCACAGATTGTTTTGTTGAAGAAACAGTTAAGTGAAGAGTTTGAGATGAAGGATTTGGGTGCAGCAAAGAAGATTTTAGGGATGGAAATAACACGGGACAGAAGTGTTGGGAAACTTATGTTATCTCAACGGTCCTATGTTGAGAAAGTCCTTCAAAGGTTTCATATGACAGGTGCCAAGCCTGTATCTGTCCCGCTCGCTTCCCATTTCAGATTGTCTGTAGACTTCTCGCCGAAGACAGATAAGGAGATGGAACAGATGTCTAGTGTTCCATATGCAAGTGCTGTGGGTAGTATTATGTATGCTATGGTTTGCACTCGTCCTGATATGTCACATGCGGTCAGTGTTATGAGTAGATACATGGCATCTCCTGGAAAGGAACATTGGCAGGCTGTGAAATGGATTTTGAGATATCTAAAGGGTACTGCAGATATTGGTTTGACTTTTGACAAGACCACCTTGTGCGGTTCAGTTGTTGGTTATGTTGATTCAGACTATGCAGGGGACTTAGATAAGAGGAGATCGCTGACAAGTTATGTTTTTACTCTTTCTGGAAGTGTCGTTAGCTGGAAGGCGACTTTGCAAGCTGTTGTTGTATTGTCTACCACAGAGGCTGAATATATGGCTGTTACAGAAGCAGTTAAGGAAGCTATTTGGTTATAGGGTTTGGTAAGTGATCTTGGTTTGGTTCAGGATAAGACTTTAGTGTTTTGTGATAGTCAGAGTGCCATTCATCTTACCAAGAACCAAATGTACCATGAGCGTACAAAGCACATTGATGTCAGGCATCATTTTATTCGGGACATTGTATCACATCTAGCAAAACTCTCTAAACCTTCACGATAAAATTTAATTTCATTTGTTGCTTGTGATTGCTCTTTAATAGAAAAAATACATTTGCATTCAATCACATCAAAGAGATCGTCCATAATATTATTTATACATGCATCTCTACTATATAAATAATAAGGATTGAAAAATTAAGTTGTTAAGTGGATCCTTTAAGTAAAATGCTTATCTCATCATAAGTCAATAATATCTATATAAGGTTTATACAATTTCTCTTTTCTTTTAAAAAGCTTTATAATTATTTTGTGAGCTCTATACATACCATCATATATATACTCTAAAGATGACTTCTCATCTGAGTCAATAATCCTTAACAACTTTATAAGCGAAGCTATAATTTTTACAATGATCAAGTATCCCAAAATTTATTATTTAGAATAATAACACAAACTACTTTTACTTTCACACTATTTGATAAATTATGACTTAAAAAATGTTTACTTGTTACTAAATTTTAAAGTTGTTGTATCTATGTTCATAAACACTTTTCAAAATAAAAAATATAGTTGCAAATCTGGTAATAGCAAGACGCACAATCTCAAGACTAAAAATATGGTTCACTAGTATCTTTTAAAATAAGATTTATACAATGAACAACACATGGAGACTAATAAGTATGCCCATATTTTGATTGTAACAAGTACCCAACTGATACATAATTAGTTGCATTATCTGTAACAAAATGCACAATATTCTTTGGTCTAATGCACTTGACAATTATAAAAAATAATTTTGATAAAGCATTAGCATCTTTTACTATATCAGAAGCATTAAAAAAACTTGAACAAAGTTGTTCAATATTATAATAAACTAGGAAAATAATCAAGATTTTTCTTTTTTTTTTCATTGATCAGTCACCCGTCTGTCATAATATGTGCATTATGTTGATTCCTAACTTGACTTATATGTATCTATGATTAACTAACATTTCTTATTTTTAAAAGGTAATTAATTGTGTACATCCTCTCTTTGTCAAGCATTTTTTTTTGCTCCGTAATAGATAACAATTGACTTAAAAGTTAGGAGAATCTTTTGACGTTTCACTCTCTAATATGTCCAATGCTTAGAAAAGTAAGTGTCTTGTAAAAAAAATTAAAAGAAAAGTAGGCACTACATAAATGTGCTGTATTGGTGGCTATACAAAGATTAATGATTTTATAGTTGGCATAATTAGTTATTGGGAAACAATTTCGAAGAGTACTTGAGGCGAAGAAAGAAGAGTTGAGGACAACTAACTGAGTCAAGTTTGGATAATTGGCTATTGGTAGACAATTTTAGGGTTCGGTTCATAAATATTTTTGGTTTTTTATTAGTCACATATTGATCTCGTGTCAAATAGGTTTACTTTCATAGAGTGTCATATTATTATTAACTATAGAAGTAGCAATATTTTGTAACAAATTAAAACTTCAAACATTTTATTGTTGTTTTAGTAATTCGATTAATATTATATTAGATATTTTTATATTTTGATTTAAAATAATATGTAAGGATAGGATAAGGATTTTGAAAAGAACTGGCATTTAAGTATCTCACAAAGCTTATTAAATAAATAAGATTTCTTTTATAGATGAGCCCTTTTTTTTCTCAAAGGATTTTGGTTCTCTTTGTCTCTCATGGGTTATGTGTTCTGCTATCTGGTCTCCCGAGCCCATTTTGGCATGCTCTGCCTCCATTCTTAGACCATGCTTCATTTGTAACATTATTTTTTAATCAATGAAAATTTTTAATTTCTAAAAAAAAATTTAAGACCAAAAGTTACGTGATAATTGGTTATCATTTCTTTTCATTTTTTTTTCTATTGTTAATAATGTAAGACTTAAAGGTGCTTCCACAATCAATGAAAGATAACTAATTGCAAACGTACTTGATTTAGTTGGAACTAATTGTATGTCTTCCTGTATCTTTTTAATACAATTTATTATTATTTTTAAAAATAACATCTCTTATTTTCGTTTCCCTTTCTTAAAATAAATTATTCCATACTTAAGTGTCATAGTTTTGTTTTATGCTTAAAACCTAATAAGCACTTAGACTTGATGGACTTAATGGATTGTTCTTTCACAATTCTTAAGAACATAGAAATATTATAGTTATAGATGAAGTTATGAGTTTCTTTAATTGAGGTCACCTGTTAAAAGAATTCAGTAAGACCTTTATTATCCTTATTCCCAAAGCATCAAGCCTTTTTCTCATTGGGAGACTTGAGGCTAATCTCAAGATACATTTTCATTTAAAAGTTGACCTCCAAGCTCCTTGCTACAAGATTAAAGAATGTTATTAAACCACTAGTTAATAAGACACATGTAGCTTATATTCAAAGGAGAAACATAGGATATAACATACTACTGGTTCATGAATTTTTCAAAAATTACAAAAGGAAAAAGTCTTTAAAATCAAGGTGGATTTCAGAAAAGTCTTTAATTATGTTAATTGCCCTTTCTAACTCACACCCTAAAAGCTTTTGTCTTTGCTGCAAGGTATGTTGGTTCGATACATCAATGTACTAATGTTTCTTATTGCATCTTGATAAATGACTCTCCTACTAAACTGATCAAAGCAGCTAAGGGCCTTAGGTAAGGGGACCCTATATGCCCTACCTTTTTACCTTTGTATAAAAGTTCTACCAAGGCTAATCAGACATTGTATCAGTGTAGAAAAAAGTTTAATTTATGCAGGAAGTTGGGTATTTATAGCTTAACATTTTCTGATGACCTATTGATCTTTTCTAAAGCTGACCCACACTTAGTTAAGGCACTAATAAATGCCTTGTACACTTTTAAAACCATTTCAGGTTTGTCTATGAGTAAGAGAAAAGTTGCTTATTTTGTTTCTTCGTCAATTGTATATATGAAAATTGACTTTCTACCCTCATTGGTTGAAAAGAAAAGAATCTCCCATTTAATTGCTTTAGAATTCCTACCTCGCATAAGAGGCCCTCATTTGTTAAAATCTTTCCCCTTATTATAAAGGTGAAGAGGATGATAAACAATTGGTGCAATAAAGCATTATCCCTTGCAGGTAGGGTTCAATTAACTAATGTTATCTTAAAAGGATCTTAAGGAACTTCATATGGGCTAGCAACTTTACCTCCTTTTACATAGCCAAAATAGTTTGGAAAATAGTTTTCTTCCTAAAGAAAAAGGGTGGCCTATAAGTAATTCATTTAAAGTTAACTAGCATAATTCTTTTACTAAGAAGATTTAAAGATTGTTAACTGATAAAGACTCCTTTTGGGTTACGTGGATCCTTTCTTATCATTTGAATCAACCGATTTTTGGACTATTGTGAGCCTAAGCAAAATGCTTATGTAATGATTCATTTATTGACACTAAGAGCATAGGTGAGGGACTGATTCAAAATCAGATTGGAAAATGGATCCAACACTAAATTCTAGATTAATTTTTGGGGTAATTTGGCACCGATTATTAGACTTGATAGGCTTCTTTATCTAAGGAACCTTATTCATATGCATGTTATAATCAAGCAAGTGATTATGGATGATACTTTTAATCTTGATCAGCAGATCATAGGAAGCTTGACAGTGCCATTACAAGGGAAATTGAGAGCCTCTTCTTCAAATGATTGCATGATATAAGCCAAAGACTCCTTCCAGGTATTTAAAAACAGATCCTCTAGGGATGTTTTGAGAGAGAAATCAGACAATTCCTTAGTATAAGCTTCTATAGTACCCTCAAGCTATTCCAAAAAAAAGTTTTATTTTATGGTTCCAATCAATGAGAAGCTATCAACCAAAGATAGAGTATCTAGTTCCATCCCCGCTATAAAATTTTCTCTATGCAACTCCTTAATTGAGACACAGGATTACCTGTTCTTTGGTTGTGAATTCACAAGATACCTATAGAGGATATTCTTTCCTTAACTTTTCTAGCCTCATCCATGATAGGGATTGTTGACTGAATGTTGCTAAAGAGATGGAGTGACTATAGGCCGGAAAACCTTTCCAAGCTCTTATTTGGTAGGTTATAATACGAAATTTGGAAGGAAAGGAACAAGTGAATATTTCATCACCACGCCAACAATAAGATACACCCTACCGAGAGATCCTTTACTAAAAAAGAATTTAAACTATGTTGCTTTACGATCACTATGGTGGAGTAAATTAAGAAGCTCAATATGGATACCCTCCGACAACAATATTGTGTATTAGTGCTAGGAGTAAACATACTTGACTTAGTTGGAGCTAATTGTATGTCTTCCTGAATCTTTTTTAATACAATTTATTTATTTATTTTTTAAAATAGCATCTTCTATTTTGGTTTCCTTTTCTTAAAATCAATTATTCCATACTCAAGTGTCAGTTTTGTTTTATGATTAAAAAGAAAAGGAAAACAAGGAAGTAGATGGATGTAGGAGATGCAAACTATGGACTATTAGAAACCCTGTTGAAAGCTCTATTGGAATGGCCTTCTTAACATCCCTGTGTTTTGTTGTTTTGACCCAATAATGTTACAAAAGCCTAATCATCCAAACTCTAAAAAGTAAAAACATATATCATGAATTTTTTTTTCTAAATAATAAGAACTATAGAAAATTCTAAGTACAAATGATGATGAAACACAAATCCAAAAACTTGTGTTCTATTTTTCAACAATATAATCCTACAGCCCTAGACATTAGATGAAACAAAAACAAATCCTAGAAGGTTGAACATCTATTAAACTGAAATAATGGACACGCTAAAACCCAGAATTGAAGATATGTTAAAAAAAGAAAAAAAATCCCACAACGAAACATCATTGAAGAATAACTAGTTCTCCTTCTCTGACAGCGTTTCATGTGGCGATGGCTTACCAAATTTTCCCTCTCTCCAACATTGATGAGCACTAAGTGAGTTATAAAGATAAAATAATTTGGGTTTCATTCACACAATTACGGGTAATATCATATTTACAAGATGGATATAAAGTTACAAATGATAAAACTACTATGCTGGTAATATGTCATGCATATGGAAATAGGTAAATGACATTGAGGGTATCAAGCAATTTTAAAAATACATGAAATAGGCGTGAGCCTAGTTTGAGGTGTGAACTAACCTAAGACTGGTGGCTCAAACCTAAGCTCGACCAATTCTGACCTAAATTTAATTATTTCCTTCTTTTAATTTTAAAAATGATATTAATTTATTTAAAATAATATCATATAGTTAATATATTTGAACTTCGTGTCATGTTGGATTAGATAGCTTGAGTTGATTTCGATCTAAAACTTTTAGAAAAACTCAAACCTGACCCAAAACCTAATTAGCTCTAGCCGAAATCATTGATTTTAGGTTGAGCCAAGACAAAGTAAAAATGTAATCCCTAATTTCAATGAGCTTTGGAGATGTCACCCCAAAATATGTCTGTAAAGTATGGATTGGAGCGACATTGGATAAGTTAATTAAAGAAATCAACCCTTTTGGCATGCTATTCCAAAGTAGAACCAAACAACAAATGGATGTCAGAGCAAGAAGCAGGGAGTAGATTGGGAAAAAAGGATGACCTCTTGGTTTGAAGCACAAAGAAGATCAAAGCGAACGTTGCTACTGAGAGTAGGATCCTAGCAACATCACAGGATGTGGCAATGAATAGGTTGGCGGCTACAACAACCATCGTTTAGAGATGTAATGGTAGGGAGAGCGGTTGCAACAACCCTTGATCATAATGAACTTGGATCTTTAGAATCTAATGAGGGTCTGATCTCTATCTCTACTTTAGATAGTTGGGCTAAGATTACCCTCTCAGATAGGCTCTAGAATCATATTCAGCAACCATGGGAAAAGGGTTTTGTTGGACCCCGATTTTTCAGTGAAATTTAGAAATAAGAAATGATATAAAATTAGTGTTGTATATATACGTTGTGTAATGGAAGTTGAAATTGAGAAATAAAGAGTGAAAGTGTGAAATGTTGTTAAATTAGAAAAGTTTGACTTGA
>JANKOD010000191.1:22355733-22368283 GCA_026284645.1 Erythroxylum acuminatum
GGACGGGTTTATTTTGAGATTAGTGGTATACTGGGCTCCTTAAAATTTTAAAAATTAAATATTTGGACCTCTCTATCTTAAATTTCTGGCTTCGTCATTGTGCTACGTATAGAATCCATTTTGTGTTCCTCTGATTGTACTTTTCTTGGTTCTGTTGTCTATGTTTTGTAAAGCAAACACAATTTTAAAACTTTTAGAAGTTCTAATCTTAAAATTCAACGTAATTAAGTTGTCGATTGTAAATTGTAATGGCGTATAAGGATAAACCTTATCCTATAAAACTTGTACAATAATTTAATGAAACAAAGGTATTTGTTTTTAATTTTTGTAAAAAATTAGTTTAGTCAATAGTCAAATTTTATCTTTATTTATAATTACTACTTTTTCAAAAGTTATAATATTACGTTCCATAATTGCATTGGCTAGTCTAGGTCTTACAAGATCAATATATTAATATGATAGGATAGTTAGTCGACAAGACGCACATATCAACCAAGAAAACGTAACTTTGACATTTCAATGAAGACTTGGCAGACCAGACACGCCAAATGTCACCAGGATCACTAATTCATGATCCTCACCATAGGCCAAAGCTAATCACTTGATAATTTGACTTCTTGTTACTTGATAATGGTGAGAAGGAACACAGCATCCTTCTCACTAAACTGTGTCTGCTAAACAGGCATTAAATTCAATCAAAGGCATATCTTTATATTCTATTCTGACTTCACCATCCACGACAAGGGCTCTCAAGTTTTGCAATATTATTTAAAATGAAATAACATTATGTTTAACTTAATTTGAGAATTCCATCTCAAAAGATGAATTTAAAAAAAAACTTAGAGATATGATCCAATTAGATTTAAATTTTAAGATAATACCTTATAATAGAGTCATATTTTATAAAATATTATAACCAGTAATATATTTTTTAAAAAAAATAGTATAAGATATCAATGAAATCACATATTTAGACAAGATATTTTTAAAAAATATTATCTTGTTAATTTATCTAAATTGTTACTTTAACTTATTAACCTAATTAAGGACCATAAAATTATTATATAATTGAGATTATTGATTTAATGAGTAGAAAATATTTATGTTTCATAGTGAAATAATATGGATTACTTCCGGTCAACGAGAAAGTATTGTACATAGAATTTCTTTTAGTAAGTGTAAATCATTGAAAAAGAAGTAATAAATGTATAATATATTCATGCTCATCTTAATAAATTCAATTCAAGTTTTGTCATTACGTATTTTGAAGTGTACTGAAGATCAATATACAAAAACTTGATAGAAATTATCCCTTCTTTGATTTTCTCAAGCTAAACTTCATAGTAATTTTCTTTTGTAATACTAAGGATTTTTCAAAGAGTAGGTTATGGGCGCTAATTGGTGTTTGCATATAAAATAGGTACTTAGGAGGTGTTTAATTAAGGGGTTTAAGAATAAATTAATGGGTAAGGAATGAAAACTGTTGGTTAGTTATTTATTATGACTGAATGCACAATTTTTTGATATCTCACTTTTCATTATTACTCTATACTCCTCATTTTTATAATCATTTTTAACATACCCTTAATAACTTGAAAGCTTAATCAACAACACGCTCAATATGCTTCTTGACAACCAAAATTAATGTCAGTCATTAAATGATTTTTTGTTAAGACTAAAGATTCAATCGAATTGACTGGTTTAATTGTAAAAATTTTAAATCGTTTAATTTTCAGTTTAATTTAATGTTTTGGTTCGATTTACTTTAATAATTTTTATTGTTAAAAATCAATTAGTTAATTAATTAATCGGTCAATTTTTATACATTAATAAATTCTTATAAATTAAAATAAATCAATTAATTTTATTTAACAATTTTATTTTTAATTAAACTTTAAATTTTTATGGTAAAAGCAATCTCTTTCAATCATTTTTTTGAAAACAATTCTTTAATTTTATTAAACGTTTACCAAATTTTATAATGATTTAATACCGAACAGATATTTTAAATCTTAAATTTTGGTTTAAATTTTAGTCCAATTTTTAAAAAGATGTTTTTTTCTACTCATAATTGTCCGTACTCGTCGTGAGATGTCATACACCAATAAAAATGGCAATGGACGCGATCTAAGCCGGCCCCTTGTAGCTTATCAACGATAGTTAGTGATTAGTCTCTTTTTGGCTAATACAACGTGGATGGTGAAAAAATATATATAATATAAACTATGTAAGTTCATTCCTTTAAAAAAAATTATTAGTTAAAATTATTTAAAAAATGTCTTATAGTATTAATTAAATTATATACATATACATATACACACACTAAGTTGAAGTACTAATATCAATCAAATAATAATTTACATTAAACTAATAATTTGACATGAATTTAATTAAAAATTATTTTTGTATTTTTAATATTTTTTTGAAGTAATTTGATGATTAAAAGAATTCAGTAAAGGCGTCTTAATTCATGAAGCAAGGGAAAAAGAAAAGATGCGCGAAAATGGAACGGACAGTAGTGGGAGGAAATTGGACAGACAATCAATAAAAGTTGATTAACTTTGTCATTTATCTGCGTTGTCTTTGTTCATGAATAGACCAGACACGGTTTTGAAGGAAAAATATCAAACATACTGCACTGTATATATTTGTCCGGGTTCATCAACTTCTGATAAGTTGGTAGCAACCTTTCATCTAGAGAAAAGGAAAGGTCAGACAAAAGGGCAGAGAAAAAGAGACGAAAAATCAGTACCTATTTGTTCTTTTTAGTCCATGAACTTGTTCTGCTACGGTTGGTGACTTGCTATTTGTTGCTGCGTGCCATGACATAAAAATCATAACGAGACATTTGCAGCTTCAATCTTGCTAATAGAGCCTTCGTTTATAATTTTACACTAAGGGACCATTTCTTTTGCATTACAGGCTTCTTGGCCATCATTGGACCACACAAGAGTGAGTTATCTAAAGCGCCAAGAATTACTGTAATGAAATAAGGGTCAAAGTAAGCTGTAAACCTTGAGGGAAACATGGGATTCATTAGATATTCAACGACTAATGGGAGTCTAGATTCTCTGTCCAATATTATAGTGTCTTATTGTGTCTAATAAATCTCAGCCATTTATTTATGTAGGTCTCACATGGGTTCTGCGTGGGTCTCTCAAACTAAATGGTTGAGATTTCATGAGACAGAATAAGACAGAGTAATATTAGAGAGAGGAAACTCGTAATAAGTAATAACTAATAAGTAGAGGTTGATGAAACTCGTGAAATTACTATTGCTTCTTTGACCAATACTCCTACTACGTACATGCCCCATACCAAACTTGCGTGATCCTCGTTGATGTTCTTGACTTGGGTATGGTGACAAACGAAATCATCTTGAAATTTGCGGCCTACTAGACTACTACAAAGCGTGATTGGACGCTATTGTCGCTGCATGCCGATCTTTCTATGACTTGCAGAAACTAGGTTTGGTAAAAGATTGGTTTGCAGGTCTTATCACAGCACGTTTTGAGGCTAAACAACCAGAGAGTTGATTTGGACTCGTACGGAAACTACTTGTAAGAACATTGCTTCAATTTACAACTGCACTTAGGCACGTGTTCCATTGCTTTAGGACTTCCTTTTCCTATGTCCCCGTATTTTAGGTGCTTAGGGCGGCAAATCAAGATGTTAGGTTGTAATAACAAGACCATAACTATGCCCTTTATAAATTTGAGGGAAAAAAAATCTAAATACGTGTTTAACTTTATCCAAATTATTTAGTTCAATCATCAAATTTATCTCCAATTGTTAACCGTGCACTAATCAATATTGCAAAGCATGCCAAAACATTCACTTCAAAGTTTTAATTGTTCAAAGGAAAGCATTATTAGAATTATTTTTGGGAACCATAGATGCTGAAATGATGTCTAAACTTTGAATCTTACTTGCTTAAAGTAACCATACACAAAGATCATGACTCTGAATTACAATATAAGGTTAAATTTCTCTCGAATAGTGCTATCTAATAATAGTCATCATATTTGAATAACTACTCAAAAGGCAATTATATACAGAAATAAACAAGGCAATGTTTGTAACAGAGATATATACATCTGTGAGTATATCAGTTTCATGCGGTGAAGAGGATTTCTGTAGTGACAAAAAAAATCTGGAGAGTTTTTTTCTGCAGTGAAAATATCTGGACATACACAGTGCTTTAACCGGTGGAATAACAACGAAAAATCAAGTATGTGTTTTTAGTTTGCCATGCATATAACATCGATCTTTGGAATATACAAAATCAGTGTGGTTATGTTTTGTATTTGATCCGTTTATATTTTCCTAACAGTTTTAGTATTTATCCTGAATATTGTCATTTAAGTTGTATTTTTAAGAATATCAATTTAGAGATTGGCTATGGACAAAAGCTTAGCTAAGGGTGCAAGCAAACTGTTATGGTAACTGAGAGGGTCAAATTATGAATTTTTTCCGCCAAGGAAGAGAAAATTAACACATTTAAGGGAGAATAACGTCATAGCCTACACTCTAGTCTTCCCTATATAAGTCGACTCGAGGACATTCATGTATCTAGTCAACCTAATCGAAGAAGAATCCTCCAAAATTTCCCATCATGTTACTATTTGTTGAATTCCTTGCAAAAATTGGGTACTTGTTATAGATACGGTCCCATAGGCTGGTTATATACTAATTTCATGTAATTAATTGGCCTAATGAAGCAAACACCCACTTGACAAGGATTACTTAATTACTATAATTAACAAGAAGATTAGCAAGAATAGCCTCATTAGCCAGCTGGCACTAGACCCAGATTAAGCAAAGCCAAGTTCCATATTGACTAGTAAAATTTTGGACCACTGACGAATTTAGGCATAAGTTTGCTTGAGACAACCAAACATTGCCAAGGAAAAAATGTTACAGATACCAAATAACTCGACCATGTTCCCCTGACTGCAATCAAAAAGTAAAAGGTCAATTGCTTGAACCATCAACGAGGAGAAGTTAGATTCCTGTTATAATCAACGCTTCCAATCAAGAGACTAGGTCTAGAGGATTAAATAATAATAATAACTAATTGCATTTGAAATGCAGTGTTCTTTGCACTTTAACTAACGACATCTTATAGTACTTTCCTTGTTTGCCTTGGAAATTCAAAGCAGAAGTCAATGAGACTAGAGATCTAGAATGAGTATATGTACAATTCGAGGCAATGCAATTAAATAACAACAGGAATAAAATGGAGGGATTAAGTAAATTATATATTCAGATATTTGGGTTGTTGCAACAACTAAGTATCGTTTTCTTTCTCCTGATAAGAAATACTTGTTACTTGATCGATTAATTTGACCAATTGTCTTGTTTATCATTAGTCCAAGTATATATTAAAGAAAGATGGGTAGAGAAAGCAAAATTTGCTTTCCTTGTTGACTTCCTAATTTATGCCAAACAATTGAGGGCTCTGTTTTAAAAACCGAACCGGACCGACCGGTTCAACCGGTGACCGATTGACTATCCGATTTGGGTGATCTCTAAAAACTAGTCTTCAAATGAACAAGTACGAACTGGTCAATTGACCGGTTAAACTGGAACTAGTCGAACCAGTTGGCCACTGGTTCAATGAATTTTTTTTATTTTTTATTTTTTACTTTTTCTTTCATGTGTTTTTTAATTCTTTCAAAAGTAAAACCCACCTTTTCTCCAGAAATCTAACAGAAGTATAGAAATCTATATTATTTGGTATATTTTTCTATTTTTTAAATATTACTAATATTATATATAATTATTGCGTAATTATGACGTCACACCGATTCAACCGGTGGATGACCCGATCAAACCGATGACCAGTAAAGCCTCAGATTCGATATCCGGTCCGAGTTTCAAAACCTTGATTGAGAGACAAGTTAAGTGATAAATGATTTTTAAGCACGCACTTTCTTATTTCTAAATAATTAAACATAAAAAAAAATTACACAATATGAGGGCTAACATTTTTTATTTCTAAATAATTAAATATAAACATATCTATTAAGTTTCAAGATTTTTTAAAATATTAACGGTCAAATATTTTTTCTTTTAGAAATTATATTTTTTCAAGATGATGAGAAAGAGTCTATTCCCAATTCATTGTTTAAAAATTAATTAGAGAATTCTATATCTTGTTCCTTATTTTATAGTCATGAATATACACAATTTGGTTCACTTCAATACAATATTATCATAATTATGATGATGTAAGTGCTAAAATTATTGCTAATAGTTATTTACTTAAGTGAGAGGTATCAGTATCACTACCTTTAGGTGAGAAATAGAATTGGTCATAAAGATAAAGTGTTACCCCTCTATACTATCTCTTTAGCCTCACTAACTTTCATTAAACAATTAAAAGATCATAATTCCTTAAACTTTAGCATGTTCCTTGTTACATTTCTCAATTCAAATATAACATATTATTAAAGCACTCAAATTGAATGTATGTTTCATCAAGGTGGAATCAGAATATTGGATCTCATTAGATTAGAATAATGTTTAACATTAAAAAATTCCTACCTTCACTAAATTTATTTCTAAATGACGGAATCTCTTCTAAGTTTTGATACTGATACATATGTAGCGTGAGACCCACCAAGTATTTAAGGAGACAAGATCTTCTATCTAATTTTATGGTGTTTTATTCTGTCCAATGAATCTCAACCATTCATTTATATGGGTCCCACGTTTATTTTTGTGGGACCCATGCAAAGCTCACATAAATAAATAGCTGAGATTCATTGGACAGAATAAGACACCATAAAATTGGACAGAAATCTGAACTCATATTTAAGGGTAGCCATCGCTGCAATAAAATAACATGTAAAGAAGATGAAATCGCTGTTAATCAATTAGTTAATAGCGGCTCTATTCTATATGCTACAGGTAAGTCACCCCACAAATTCAGCCGCATTGATTTAATACCTCCTTTCTAATTCATTACCAAAAGAAATGAACAACTAGCCTCTTAAGTGTTCATTTTTAAAGTCACTCACCAGTGTAGAGCACACTTACAATAATTCTTAGGCATTTAAATTAATGTAATAGCCTTATCTCATGTTCTTAGGATTCCCTTACTGTCATTGTTAAGCTAGGATTAATGAAATCTCTAGACTCTAGCTATCGTGTATTTTTTTTAATATTAACCTCTAATCATTTTTTAATCTCAAATTGGTGGGTCTCTAATCTACAATAATTTCTAAAAGATGTGTATACATTATCTTCAAAAAAAAAAAAATGTGTATACACAACGTTAACGGCCTTAATTGTAATGCAGTTGTCCTGACATGAAAGCAACCCCAGAAAGGCACACCTTCCCCCTCAATATGATTCAGAATTTGTTAATTAATCATTACTACGTCGACATGAACAAGTATACAGGGAAACACAAATTGATTTCATCTATTAAACTTGCGTACTCAAAACTTTAATAGGTCACGTAACATAAACACACAAGGAAGAAGTAACCCAAATGTAAAAGCTAAAATGATGGCCGTCATTATCTATACATACCAAAATTTGGTACGTATAGCCGGCAGCCATCGCTGTCTAGGACCAACAGATGTGATCAAAGTGCCGCGTGGTTCGGTTTATGCATTAGACCGGGACAATCTCATTCTCAGGTTGACATGGCACGACATGTGGCTCCTCACTTGTATGGTCTCAAGCAAACAAAAGTGATGTCTAGTGGGCCCTCTTGTCTCCTCCTAGGTTAGGCAAACTTATGAAACAGAAGTTTTATTTACGTGCCAGTGTCTGTCCGTCCAAAAGCAATACTGGGGTAGGGCGACGAACACGACATGTCGTTTTGTAGGACATCGTCCTTTGGCTCGGCTATATAAGGAGGAGCTGAGGAATGCCTGCTCAACTCGTACCATTCTCCAACTTCATCGATCAATATAATTTCCCTTTAGTTTTGCATTAGTTTCTATTGCTTTGATCTCTGAAAGATTTGGATCATGGCTGTTGAGTCAGTTCAACGGACCCCACTTGGTCCTCCTGCCTGCGAAAAGGACGCAAAAGCTCTCGAGTTCATTGAGGAGATGACAACAAATGTCGATGCTGTGCAAGAGAGAGTTTTGGCGGAGATACTGAGTAGAAATGCCAAGACTGAGTATCTCCAGAGATTCAAGCTCAATGGAGCCACTGACCGAGACAGCTTCAAGTCCAAAATTCCTGTCATCACTTACGAGGATCTCCAACCTGAAATCCAACGTATTGCTAATGGTGACCGCTCTCCTATCTTGTCTTCGCACCCCATATCTGAGTTCCTTACTAGGTATGGAGATGTTGATATTATATGTGTTATAAGAAATCCATTGAACTAAAAGGTTTAGAATGAAGTTCATAATCTATATATATATAACTGTTTCCATGCAGCTCTGGAACTTCAGCTGGCGAAAGGAAGCTGATGCCAACAATTAAGGAAGAGTTGGATCGTCGTCAAAAGTTGTACAGTCTTCTAATGCCAGTGATGAACCTGTATGTATTTTTTTAAAAAAATTTTGTAGGGCTTGGTTTTTCAGATAGGTTCATAAGCATGACGTGTTAGTCCATTTTGATTTGTCGTTGGGGCAGCTACGTGCCGGATTTGGACAAAGGGAAGGGTCTATACTTTCTATTCGTGAAGGCTGAAACCAAAACCCCAGGTGGCTTATTGGCACGCCCTGTGCTAACTAGCTACTACAAGAGTGACCACTTCAAGAACAGACCATACGATCCTTATAATGTCTACACAAGCCCCAATGAAGCTATTCTTTGTGCTGACTCATTCCAGAGCATGTACACCCAGATGCTTTGTGGCCTTCTGATGAGAGAAGAAGTCCTACGAGTCGGCGCAGTATTTGCCTCCGGCCTTCTCAGAGCAATTCGGTTCCTTCAACTTCACTGGAAACTGCTCGCCGAAGACATAGCAACTGGCAACTTGAATCTTATGGTAACAGACCCTTCAATAAGGGCATGCATGAGTAAGATACTGAAACCTAACCCAGAACTCGCTGAGTTCATCACCTTAGAGTGCGTCCGAGAGAACTGGGCAGGAATTATCAGACGTATCTGGCCAAAAACAAAGTACCTTGACGTGATTGTCACGGGAGCTATGGCTCAGTACATTCCTACTCTAGAGTACTACAGTGCAGGATTGCCTATGGCTTGTACTATGTATGCTTCATCCGAGTGCTACTTTGGACTCAATTTGAAGCCAATGACCAAACCATCGGAGGTTGTTTACACAATCATGCCTAACATGTGCTATTACGAGTTCTTGCCTCACGATCCCTCAGCTCCGGCCACTCTTTCCAGGCTCTCACCTCCACCGCTTGTTGACCTCGCCGACGTTGAAGTCGGCAAGGAATATGAGCTCGTCATATCAACTTTCTCTGGTCTCTGCAGGTACCGTGTTGGTGATATCCTCCTAGTCACTGGATTTTACAACAAAGCACCGCAATTCCGATTCATTAGAAGGAAAAACGTGCTGTTGAGTATTGATTCTGACAAGACCGACGAAGCCGAGCTCCAAAAGGCCATTGAAAATGCCTCCTTACTGTTGCGCGACTTCAAAACTAGTGTTGTTGAGTACACTAGTTATGCAGATACCAAAACAATCCCTGGTCATTACGTGATCTACTGGGAGTTGCTTATTAAGGATCCTACCAACTCACCAACAGAGGGGACACTGAACCAGTGTTGCCTGGCTATGGAAGAGTCAATGAACTCGGTGTATAGACAATGCAGGGTTGCTGACAACTCCATTGGACCATTGGAGATAAGGGTAGTGAAGAATGGAACTTTTGAGGAGCTCATGGACTATGCAATATCAAGGGGCGCATCCATTAACCAATACAAAGTGCCTAGGTGCGTCAACTTCACTCCAATATTGGAGTTGTTAGATTCCAGGGTGGTCTCCAAGCATTTTAGCCCATCAGCACCACATTGGACCCCTGAAAGTCGTCATATCTTCTAAGACCATGTACGGCAACATGGCAACTAAACTGTGCTACGGTTAACGGATTGAACGAACAATCGTAAGCAGAAAGGTGTTATTGGATGACAACAGTATTTGTTTTTCTTTATGTATATCCATCTTTCTGTTTGCTTTATTAGTTTAGTTTCTGCTTTCATATTGTTATTGTGTTATCGTTTCGTGTAATAAGTCTTGTAATCTGTATTCTCCATCTGAAGACAATCCTTTGTCCTTGCTTTATGATCTTCTGGAGTATCTACAATCATTGCTTTAGACAAATAATCAGTGAAACATGATATGGTAAAATATAGTAAGAGAGAGTTACATTAATTCAAAAGAATACAAATGAGGTGTTTCGATGAGTGTTCATTTTGACCTGTCCATGGATTTTAGTGCACATGGTATGGCTAGATACTCGTCTATTAGCTGGTTAGGCTTTTGATATATCTAGATACCAATGTATTTTCTTGTGATGACTAGGGTTTCCACTCAAATATTCTGTTTTGACTACCATGATAGATATACACGATAAAAGCCTACCCTAGCCTTAAATGATGAGAATCGAATCTTTCACCCTATACATTTTTTCATGAATTTTTATAACAAAACCTAATGCATCCATGCATGTATGATTGCACCAATCAATTTCTGAGTTTGAAATTTGAAAAGCTTAGGCGTTTTTCAGTAGAATGTAAGACTGAAGCTATTAGCATGACAGCTTTATAAGTTCTTATGACCTGGTCTTCTGCTTCTTGTTAATTAGTTACAGATCTTGTGGTTGTTTTATTTTGAATTGATTTTTCATTATTCTTGGAGATTTCATAGATATTCTGTTGTAAACTTGTGTATATATACACCTCTTTGAATGAATACAATTAATTCAGCTCATATATTTATCCTTTGTTTATATGGTATCAGAGCTCAAACAACTCTTGTGAGTGTGATCCTCTACTTATCTATCCAACATGGCCCCCACTGAAAACGTATTAAATGCTGACTTCACCACTACCAACAACTCCATTATTCAGTTCAACCCAGTATCCCAATTACCAATTAAACTCATCGGCAGCCACAACTTTGCAACCTGGAAAGCACAAATATCCATGCTCATGCGTGGGCACAACCCCTGTGGGCATCTTGACGACACGTCACCAGCCCCATCACCAACTCTAACACAAGAGAATCAGCAAATTGAGAATCCCAATTACAGTATTTGGTTTCGTCAAGACCAACTGATACAGAATGCAATAACGGCATCTGTAGATCTAACCATTGCTCCAACTGTCGCTGCTGCTTCCACCGCCAAACTTGCATGGGACTCTCTTCATACTACTTATGCAAACAAATCTTAGACCCAAATTTTCAGCCTTCGAGATCAACTTGCTCGTTTCTCAAAAGAATCAAGATCTGTAGCAGACTACCTAAATCAAATTCGATCTTTATGTAATGAACTTGCAACAACAAGTACGCAAGTTACTAATGATGAATTAGTTGTAAAAGTTCTTAGTGGTCTTGGACCTGAATTTCATGAGATATCTACTGCAATCTGGGCACGAGATTCAATTATCTCTTATGAGGAGTTGTATGAGAAGTTGCTTGATCATGAACTCTTCCTTAAACATGAGGAATCAAAGAAGACATCAACTCCCATTACAGTTGTTGTTGCCACTCGCAACAAATCCAACAACTCCAACAATCGCAACAACCGTCGACCCAACAACAACTCCAATTCTAATTCCCATTGGCGTAACAACAATTCCAATACTTATTAAGGGCGTAATAATTCCAGCTACAATTCAGTTCGTTGTCAGTTGTGCAACAAACCTAGTCATACTGCCAATGTGTGCAGATCTCAATCTCACAATCATGTGCAAGCCAAAGCCAATTTTCTTTCCACTAGACAAGCTACTATTGATCCTTGGATTCTTGATTCTGGAGCTTCTCATCATGTCACCACTAAGCCGTATAATCTTGAGGAATACACTGGTACAGACGGCATAGCAATGGGAGATGGTAAAACAATTCCTATTACTCATATGGGTTTGATAAATTTACTTGCCTCAAATAAATCCTTTAAACTACATAACACCTTTTGTGCACCAAATATTAAACAAAATCTTGTTTCTGTCTCTAAGTTTAATCAAGATAATCTAACCTCCATTGAATTTTTTCCTTTTGATTTCTGTGTGAAGGACTTGAAAATGTGGACTCCGTACGATCGGAATAGAGACGAACTCTATGAGTGGCCCAACTTCATCAACTCCAAACCAGCTATCAATGCCATTACTACAACAATTCTGTGTCGTACCTGGCACAACCGACTTGGACATCCCCACTCCCAAATTCTAAAATTTATTTTAAATAAGTTTTCTTTACCTGTTTCTTCAAAAGACAAGTTTACATATTGTAATTCTTGTTGTGCCAATAAAATTCATTGTTTCCCTTTTGATAAAATGTCTCTCACTAGTGATGCTCCACTTTAAAAGAAAATTAGTGATTTATGGGGCCCATCACCTGTTCTTTCAGTTGACAAGAAACGCTTTTATTGCATTTTTGTTG
>JANKOD010000191.1:22394991-22411770 GCA_026284645.1 Erythroxylum acuminatum
CTATCTCTAATTGGAACATTATATAATGAAAAGATTGAATTATAAGGAAAAATTATGCACAGAAAGGTTAGTTAAAATTACTTTGACATTCCTAAATATTTGGATGGTCATGATATGTTGCTAGATATCAATCTTGATCGATGGGAGAGGTAGAAACAATCAAGGTCGTGGTAATTCTCCTAACCAAGTTAGAGATAAGCAAACAAATAACGAAAGTCGTACTAAGGACGTATAGTGTCAAATATTGACAAAAGCGGAATTCGGCAATTAACAGTTGGCAACGGTTCAATTAGAATTTTATTGTCAATTAACCAAATATAGTGTCAGAATTCATGGCTTCACTGTCACATGTTCTTAATCAGCCACCACCTAATTTTAGTCAATATTTGCCCGGAATTAAGCAGCAGCTTATGGGTATAGTTTAACGTAGTATCCAACACCTCCTGGATATAATCCATTATGGTACATTGATTCTGAACTTGAGGCATACATTACCCTTGATATGAATAATCTTTTAGGCCATGCCAATTATAATGGTGATGATAAAGTACGAGTCAAAAAAGATGAACTTTTACCACTCTTTGATACTGGTATATGTTTTATTTCTTCATCACATGAGAATTTAATTTTAAAGGATGATTTACATGTTGAAGTTAGTTTGTGCCCTATAATCAATCAGTTTAGTTGTAGTTTAATGACAATTATCTAAAGGCATTCTTTATTTTGTACATGTTTAGATTTACAAGATAAAGTCTATGAGATAATTATACATTGTAAATAAAATTATGATAGGATTATAAATATAAAATTCATATAAAATTTATGTATTATTATTAAATTATTCTTAGTCATTGTTCTATTAAGACTGGATATTAATAGAACGTAAAAATACTAGCACACTTTATATTTTCCCTTATGAAAGAAGTAATCGATCTCATAGACTAAAGTATGGAAATACTTAAACAAAAGTATGAGTGCTTATTAGAGAATAAGTTCACTAAACCGACTAAATATGAAAAATCTATTTAGAACCTTACTTATATGTATATAGAAATTCTCATATGGAGTTTGTTCAATGAACTTGTTTTATAATAAGCATCCACATATTTGTTTAAGTTTTTCTATACTTTAACCTATTACAAATGTCTAAAACTTGTTATAAATAGACTTAGACTCTAATAAAGTTAGAACTTTTGGCTTAAGTCTCTTTGTAAGAGTTATAGAGTTCTCTGAATCTGTTTTGTAAATATTGTTAGAGGCTGGACACCGACTATATATGTTTGTTGAGATGGATCAGTTTTTGAAACGATTCAAGATATACAACAAGATAAGGATCAAACTTCGAAATAAAGTACGAACTATAATTCATACTTTACTATGATTTATGCATTAATTATTTTGTAAAATTAAAGTGATCTTGATTTTCAATAAATTTTCCAATTGTTTAGCTTGACAAATTTTATTTATGATAATAATTAGTTGTGCTTTTTGACTCTTTTGATTGTATTGCTAAGGATTTGATGGGCAAGATTTTTGTTGGAAATCAAACGTGATTAAATCATATGTATAGTAAAAAATAAAATTTTTATAATTTTTGTTCAAATCTCGATAGTTGAATAAATTAAATAATAATTCATGAATTGTAAAATAACAAATGATTCTTTTTTTTCTGTTGAAATTATTCGAAAGCTTCTACGTCAACCACGAGCTGTCGAGAAGATGTTATATTGATATATTAAGACAATTGAAACCTTCTTCGTAAGCTTTGGTTGTCCAAAAAAATTTGATTTCACTCTCTCACTTAATAACCGTCGTGGGCTTTTGGTTGCCATTCTCAGAAACTCTCTCTTTCTCGAGTCTCGAATCATGGGGCCAGCCATGACTTTGCAACAGATTCAACTGCCCGTCTCCTTCGTTGCCGTCGTCCTCTTCCTCGTACTCTTCTGCGACGGCATCGTTCTACTCCGCAGCGTTAAGGCCAACGCCACCACTGTTCTCTTTTCCGGCAATCGCCCTTCCATGGTGTTGCCACTCTTTCTCTCTTCCCAGAACGCTTCCAGGGCCTCGTCCAATCAGCTTCGCCACCTTCAGATGTCGGACTCCAAAACGGGACGCAACGCTCGCATGAGACTCTACGATGATCTCGTTCTTAACGGGTAGGGTATTTACGGTTATGCATGGAATACAAAGGATATCATCTGTGTTTATCTTGTTTGGTTTCGATATGAGTTTTGAAATTCGGTTTTGCCAGGTATTATACAACGCGTCTCTGGATCGGGACGCCGGCTCAGAGATTTGCGGTAATCGTAGATACAGGGAGTACTGTTACATACGTTCCGTGCTTGAATTGCGAGAGATGCGGAAGGCACCAGGTGATCACGTTTTCTTAGATATATAGGCTACATTTGTCTCATGGAAATTCCTTTCTTGGAATAGTTGTTTAAAGTGAGATTTATTCGTATGGAACAGGAATGCTTTATGCTTACCCAGTGAATGATGAGCTAACAAAGTAAATCGTTGTACAAAAAACCGTTTAGCTACAAAATAAAATCTTCTTTTAATGTAGAATATATTGCATTTCATCAGGATCCAGGTTTTCAGCCAGAATTGTCTAGTACCTATCAACCAGTAAAATGCAACATAGATTGCAACTGCGATGACGACAGGGAACTGTGTGTTTATGAGAGACAATATGCTGAAATGAGTACCAGCAGTGGGATACTTGTTGAGGACTTTATCTCCTTTGGTAATCAAAGTGAACTTAGTCCCCAACGTGCTGTCTTTGGGTGTGAAAATTTGGAAACTGGTGACCTTTACAGTCAGCATGCTGATGGCATAATGGGATTGGGCCGTGGTGATATGAGCATTGTGGATCAACTTGTTGAAAAGGGTGCAATTAGTGATTCATTCTCTTTGTGCTATGGTGGAATGGACATTGGGGGTGGTGCAATGGTTCTCGGTGGTATGACTGCTCCTTCAGACATGGTTTTTACATACTCGGATCCTGATCGCAGGTGAGTTGTAGAGAAACTTTCTATGGCTTGGATATACTGCATCTTCAACTCTCCTAAGAAATACATACATACCTCTCACACATTTACTCTAGTTTCGGGATGGCAACAGTCCATATTACAACATTGATTTGAAGGAGATACATGTCGCGGGTAAGCCATTGCCTTTGAATCCAAGAGTGTTCGATGGAAAACATGGAACTGTACTGGATAGTGGTACAACATACGCTTACCTACCAGAAACAGCATTTGTAGCATTTAAGGATGCTGTAAGTCTGTTTATTTAAGCTTCAACTTCATATTTCTTTTTCGCTCTTTCCAGAACTCATTTTAAGAGGACGTCTTTTCCCAATAATTTATTGGCAGAGTTTGTCGTAGCTAACTTGCTAATTTTCACATCATTGATGAACTTGGTAATATTTTTTCTACATGACGTTAAGAAGGAAAAGGAGATCAATGTCTTAAGACGCCAAATTCGGTCACGCTCTATTACCTTTTTTGTTCTTTGTATGCAGATTTTGAAGGAACTTCAATCCTTGCAACAAATTCGGGGCCCTGATCCAAATTACAGTGATATTTGTTTCTCTGGTGCCACAAGGTATTTATCTTGAGCCGATGAGAAGGATGTGCAGGGAATTTATTTCAAAGGTGCACTGTTATTGCTGTTAACTCTGGAATTTTTCCGTGCTGTTCAGTGACCTCTCAAAACTTTCAAGTGCCTTCCCAACTGTAGAGATAGTGTTTGGAAATGGGCAAAAGTTGCTGCTATCACCTGAAAATTACTTATTTCGAGTGAGTAATGAAACCTTTGTTATTTGTTCTTAAAGAAAAAGTTAAAAGAAAAAACTAGGAAAAGGTAACTTCATACCAAAATATATTTTGAGCAAAAGATAATGGGAAGTATGTGTATCGTGGCGTTTTGAATTTGTTACTTGTGATTTGCTCGTCAAGATTATTGATTAAACTTTTCTGTTTTTCTATTTTTTGTGTTTCATAGCATTCCAAACTTCACGGGGCATATTGTTTAGGAATATTTCAAAATGGAAAGGACCCAACTACTCTTCTAGGAGGTATATCAAATCTTTACACATGGTCATAGTTCCTGTTGGAATTAGCTTTTCTAGCTTGATCTGCGATTGAGGAGAGTTTCTTTCCTTTTCTCTCTGGATCTATGACGATGATAAATTTCAAGTTTTCTGATGTTTCTTTTGCACCAGGAATTATTGTCCGCAATACCCTTGTCACTTATGATCGCGAGAATTCAAAAATTGGTTTCTGGAAGACCAATTGCTCAGAGTTGTGGGAAAGACTTCATATAAATGGGGCTCCACCACCAGGGTATTCACCTATAAGTGGCAGGAACTCAAGTTCTGAAATGCCACCTACACTAGCACCTAGAGGCGAACCCCCCCACTATATTATTTCAGGTATTGCAAGTTGTATTCCTTCGACGAACTGTTATGATAACTGTTTTACTCAAGGGTTGTTACAGCATGATATCAAACTAACTGTTCTCTTTCCAGTGAGGTTCCTTCAAACGTCAATCTCAAGTACAAGCATAAACCTCAAATTCTTAACTTGTCTAATTATTGAAAGTTGCGACTTTTGGAACGTTACCGATAAATACAACTACATTTATGTATATATATATATATATGCTTCTTCAAATTCATTTTGTTCATTTCTACTGAATTTGAAACAATTTATATTACATCAGCTTAACACTATTTTGATCTCAGGAATCTGTGTCATACCCTTTTCTTTGGAATCTTTCTTCGTTCTTTTTATCACGTAAACTACCGCTCTAACCTCTCTTCCGTAGCACTCCGGCCCATCAAAGATAGTTAAATAGCGTCTATTCACTAAACTCATTGGTACTATTACTCAAAATTTAAAGAATAAGGAAGTAATTTAGATTTCAATTTGTTGAAATTGGATAAAAGTTTTAGTAACATACATGGTGCAGTGTTTTATCTTGAAGATGAATTCTTGTGCTTGTTGATATTAACCTGAGATTTTTGGGTTGGGACATGACCTGACTACTTAAGTTGTAAGCAAGCATTTCTTGAATCTTTAAAGCTGCACGTTTTGTCTCAAAGCTACCCTTTTTCAATGAAGTGCTTAATGGTTTTATCTTCTCATCAACTCTTCTGCAGACGAGCACCAAATTGGACAAGTAACATTTCAAATGTCCCTTAATATAAAGTACTCAGATCTGAAGATTGGTGTCGCAAACCTAACCAAGGCCTTTTCACAGGCTTTAGGAATTGAGATTTCACAGGTTAGACAAATATTGACTATGAAGGGTGTGAAGATTTATGACTGAAGTTATTTACTCTTTTCTTTCTTCTTTCTTCGTTTTCTTTTTTTTTTCTTTTTTGTTTTTCCCTCTTTGAGGTTTCATCTTTTCTTTAAACGACAAACCCTGTCATGCCAGGTTCGTTTGCTTAATCTCACTTCCAAAGGAAATGATTCTTTCCTTGCATGGGCATTAGTTCCCTCGGGATCTTCGAACTACGTCTCTAAGAGAACTGCTCTTGTAAGTTTTTAATACATGTAGGTTCAGTGGACAATCGGTAGGCTAGTGGAAAACTGGACAGATTAGTAGAACTCCTTGCTAATGTTTTTGGTTCTGCCAACAGAGTATCATCGCACAAGTTGCTGAGCATCGTATGCAGCTTCCTGATAAGTTTGGAAGTTATCAGTTGGTCCAGTGGACAATCGAACCTCCGAATCGGTAGGCTATGTTCTCACTTTAGGGGCATGCATTCGCTTCACTTTTTAGTTGCATAAAATATCCAACGGTGTGTGAGCTTGTTGACTTTCTTTCTTGAGTTCATGCTGACCATCACAATCCCTTTGGATGTACCATATTTGAAATGAGCACAAATATTGAAACCAGCTTATGGCTTATTCACACTTTGTTCATGCGAGTTGCAAAACAAGATCATATAAAATATCTTCCGAGCTTCTAAATTGATCTGCCCAGCCTCAGGTTAATGGTTTTAGATGGCTCTCACCTTTTTTTCTTCGTACAGTTCACAGTAAATTATGAATACATGCGGCACACACATTAACTATATCTTATATAATAGTATCGTTACGGAATGGCGCAGGATATGGCGGCAACAACCTCACAAACTGGTGGTTTTAGTAGTTGTTATGGTTACACTGATTCTTGGATTATTGGCTTCTGGAATATGGTTTATTTGGAGACGTAGACAGCAAACATTGAATTCATACAAACCTGTCAATGCTCCAGCTCCAGCTCCAGAGCAAGAATTACAGGCGTTATACAAAACTTGAACACTAGCCATGCAACTTAGATCAAAACAACCCCCCCACAGGCCACAGCAACATAATTTTGTTGTTCCATGTTATTTCTTACTCTTCTTGTTGATGAACATTTCAAATTTGTGTGGAAGTGGAACCATTTAGACGATCAATACAGTTCATCTTACTGTTTACGACTTCCTTTTCTTTTTGTCCTGTTGATGCGATTGATATAGTAAAATTAACTTGCTTAAATGGATTAATTAATTGCTGAATCAATTGTATTTGTTATAAGTAGCAATTGCAGTTACCTAATTTAGATGCTTCTGGTAACAAGTCGCACACCTACACCTACCTTTTGCAACGATCATATTCTAACAAGCTAATTGTCACTCGTGATGCACATGTACCTGTTCGACTTCGACATTGCTTTGCCTCCTGCAAAACGATGCGGACGTCGTTAATTTGACTCGGCCCTTGGAAAATCTCCTATTCCACCAATCGTAAACAAGTTGGTAGTCAAATATTACCCAACTGAATTTCATTGGCAAGAAATACCCTTCAAAATTCCATATGCAACATTAGAATATCATTTTTTCAATTCTTCAGGCACGTTATTAGTTCGTGTTTTCACATTGTTACTCCTTATTACAGACTTGGGGTTTCTTGGTCATCCTAAATACCTAACCTCACAGTGGGTGACGACTGACAAGTGATGTCGATTTCTTGCAAGTTAAAACTAATAAATGATGCCCACTCGTTGACTCTGTAGTTAAATAACAAATGACGCTATTGGCTGGTAGGTTGAATTTTCTATCTTTAAAACATACTCTCCCCGATTCGTAACAAAGTGTTGTTTTAGAAAAATACACATTTATTAAGAAAGCTAATGAAAGTATAGATATACCTTTATTAATACTTTCATAAATTGCCTTAAAATTATGATCTGTGTAATTAAGATGAGAGAGAAATTACATATTAATAAAAAAATTGTGAAAGAAATTGCATATTAAATTGCCTTAAAATTGTGATCTGTGTAATTAAAGTGAGAGAGAAATTAAAGATTAATTTTGGAAGTAAAATTATAAACATGCATACAAAGTCAAGAATGACACCTATTTTAAATAATTAAAATGTATCTAAAACGACACTTATTATGAATAAGAGGGAGTATTTTTTATTAAAATATTAAGCTTTCTATTTCAATTTTACTAATTATTTTATATTAGAAAATTTTAATAAATTCAAAATAATATAACAAGTTTCCCGTGTACAAAATTTTTAACATTAAAAATCTTATCAAATAATTAAAGTTAAATTAAAAAAATTTTGAAAATAAGAAAATATTAAATTAAATAATTGAACGGAAATTAACAGTTTCATTTAAAACTTGTGGAGTCCTATCCTTCTCCAGGAGAGGACAGATTCCAGAAGAGCTTCCTGGAAAATTGTGAAAGTTGACATTCCAACTGATGAGTTCTCATTCGTTTAAAATCGTGGGAACGAATCTTTCATTTCTGGTCAAAGCAGAGGCATCAAGTCGGAAATAGCAAAATGCCACCAAAGCAAAATGAACAAATCACCACCCCTTTCGTGTTTAATGTCACAGTGTACTTCACAGCGTATTCTCTACGAGGCTATAACTGTAATTTCCGAAATTTTTGAGATACATAAGTTCATTGAAAACGTTAAAAAGAATATGTATAATTATATTCTAGTTATTAACATAAATTTTGAATATGAAATACTTCCCAAGATCACACTAAGACTAAAAAAGGTGTCGGATTTACAAAATTCTCTATTTTGCCAGGGTAGGAAGAAGATTGACTGTTATATATAACATTTTTTTATATTTTATAAAAAGACTATTTCTATAATTAAAATTCTTGAATTTTCAATCATAAAAACAACTTTACTAGCCCTCACAGCAATGTTTTACTATAAAAACATTTTTCTTTCTACCTAGTAATTAACCAAGGGTTGAAATATTGAGTTTCATTTGTGCTAAAATTGGTACTCAATGCTTAGTATCTTGTAAGGACAATATAAATAATTGCATACTTTCAAGAATTTACTAATCAGTAATGTCCAAGTCCAACATGAAGGTCTCATTTGGATACCAACCAATTAGCTATTTTTTTAGATGATTGATTGTTGTTAACTGTTTGACTTTTCAAACAGTTAATAACATTAGTTAAAAAGTAGCTTTTTTATGAGCTTATTGAAAATAAACAGCTGAAAACGAAAACGCTGCAATATATGAGTGTTTTCATCCGACAACTAAAATAATATATGTCAAAACCCAACTTACCCTTTCCTATATGTATCTGTCGCTGGCAGTTAAAGAAGAAAAAAGAGCATCAAACACTTCAACCCTTGCTTAAATGAGGATATTTTTTCCACTTCTCTTCTTCCACTTATTTGGGATGCCAGCCAGCCTTCAATTCTTTCATTTACGTAATTGCGTAATATTTTGATATTTAAATTGTATTCTTGATTAACCTGCAATTAAGTACTATACGTTTCATATATTTGTTAGTTTTAATATACAACAATTTTTAGTAAATAAGACAACCTAGTTGAGGTTCTTAAATACCTACCTTTTAGGAATATTATTTGTTCTTATAATTATTTTATGCAGTTATAGGTTAGAAATAAAATGTTGACCTTAAACAAAAATGAAAATAGAAAGAGTTGCATAAATTTCTCATAGATGATGAAGCAGTACAGGTGAACATGACTTCTTTAAAATCTAAATTCTTATAAGAATATTCAACGAAATACTAAGATATATAATATTTATACCCTTATAATTTTTTAAGTCATGTTCTCATAAGTTATTTTTACACATAAACAACTAATACTAAATAGCTAATTTTACCAAACATCTCTAACAAACAGCCAATGCAATCCGTTGGTCAAATCAGCTGATAGAATCAATTATCAGCTAACAGCTAACACAATCAGCTGATTGCCAAACAGAGCTAAAGTTGCATTCACTTTTACCACCTACTTCCTCTAAGGAGACCGAAATTCTCGCAGGTACAACAGGAAGAAGGGAAGTACTAGTTGGAAGACAGGCCCATTAATTAGATTAGATTTGTTTTAATTGCAAAAAACGTTCAAACTCACTCTTACTCTTGACATGATAAGTAGATGGAATCTTTAAAGTAGTTTTAGTATGTTGTCTTTAATAGTCTATTTCCTTCCCTTAGTAAGTATACTTGTTCGTATAGGCTATACACGTGAACTCGGCATAAAGTTGTTTTAATTTTGTTTATAGTTAACGAAAATTATTCATTTTCCAAAAAAAAATTCTGGTGATGTTATTTGTACTAAATTTTTCTTTAAAACTTTGAAATTAATTTATGATAACTAAAGATTTTAATCTAAAAATTTTTAGGTATTATAAATTTAAAAGTTTTATTTTATTATTTTTCATGTATTATATATGCTTATTAATATATGCACAATAGTAGTTATTAAAATTTTATTGTTTTATACGTTTCAGAATTTTAAGTTGGTGAGTACCTATTTTATATATTATGGAAAAAAATAGGAGTTATTGTTTTAATTATTTTAACGATCATTGTAATTAATATTATTTAAATTAATCTTTATATTGATTTTTTTAATATATTAAAATAATATAAATAAAATTAATCTTCATGCTCATAAGAACTACTAAAATGATAATCATTCAATCGAATCCTTTATATTATATATTGAAATTTAATGAGTTTCATGACTTTATTTTATACAATATAGAATTTGATAAAATTTTACACTTTATAAAGTAGAAAAAGAGAAGAAAATAATTTGGCAGCCCACTTTTTACCTATTAAAAAGGTGTACAAATTTGGAATATGTCAAACCAAAAGATTATAAGTTAATAAAAACATTTGGATCCTCTTTCGATTATTTCATCGGTGATACCAAACTCAAAGGCTTGTGGTGCACTAACATGAAGGCCTATGACTATCCAAGCATAATTTTGGCTTCGAATGGCTCATTTTGCAGCCTAATGAATGTGATGTTTTTGGGTTTGTTCAATTAGCCCAGAAGACCTCAGTCAAACATTAGGAACACTAGACAAATGCCGAACATGAGAGCAATCAGAACACACTCGCTAGTCGTTGATGCTCACTCTCATGAGGGTCTCAGGAAGAAGAAGACTGTCGTACCTTTGGGGAAGAAGATTACCACATCAGAAACATTTGGAGGAGCGTGTTCAAAGAACATTGGGTTTTCTTTCTCGTCTCCTTTTACAGCGCCCACTGGAAACTGATAACTCACTTCAGAAAGAAAGGTTCTTTAAATAATGTGGTTTGTGCTTTGATTGGATTGATGCGTTGTCATACTTACATGTGGAGTATTATATTAAGGTTTTATTAAGAGAAGGGATTACTGAAGAAGAAGAAGAAGAAGAAGAAGAAGAAGAAGAAGAAGAAGAAGAAGAAGAAGAGGTGACATACCCTGTAGTTATAGGGGGTATGATATTGGATATTCATGGCATTTCTTTAGTTCCTCCATCTCCAAGAACCACCAGCCCTGGCAAGGTAGCCGAATTTCCATTGAATTATCTCTTTTTGTCTTTTGATATGTTATCCCATTCACACGCAGGTTGGTAGATTCCCTTTTGCTGATCCTTACATTAGGTATATGTAACTGAATTCAGGTCAATTATGTACCAGGAGGTGTAGCAAGGAATATTGCGGAGTGCATGTCAAAGCTTGATACAAAACCATACGTGGATCAGTGTTGTGGGGCTTGATATGGCAGGTAATTGTTTTGAGCTCTGTTGCTTTGTGATATTTTGTAAGTAGATCATAGCTACAAATTTTTTTGGAAGTATTAACTAGTTAAAAATCACAAAATTAGAAAATATGATTGATCTTAAGCTGCTAGAACATCAAGTTTCAAGTTTGAATTTTAATTTGAAATGCTAAAATTTCATATTAGGTATAGTTGATTTTTTTGAGTTTGCTTGTTGGAAATTATAGACTGGGATTTTAGGGTTTAATATAGCTATAATTTTGGTTTAAAATTGCTGAAATTTAGTAAATAACACAAACAATAGATGATAGGAAACTTGGAATCACTCTTATGATCAAAAAATCACATCACATTTTATAATTGAAAACTTAAGTTTGTAAGAAAAAAATAAAGATATCTTATATTATTAAAGGGCTGAGCACGTATATTTACAAAGAAGTTATCATAACCTTTATTCTGGTAGGAAAGAGTCCGTAACAAATTTAAAACCTATTCTAATAAAAATTTTGTAAGCCCTAAACAAAGATAACGTATCTAAATTAAAATAAAATATTTAAATTACTACTACTTCCTATTTAATAAAGAATTTAACATAATCTAAAATTTAGTCATCCAAACAAATTAAAGCTTATGATTGACTAATTTTTTCTTTTTATTTCTTTTATAGATTTTAAACTCTTTTACATCAATTTTATACTTTGTTCGACAAATTATGTAATTCTTGATTTTGATAGTTAATGTAGATCATAAAATAATTTGAATTTCAGAAGCTTATTGTAGCTATTTTAGGATCAGATCTTTTGTGGATAAAAATTTTGAATATGTTTTCGAGACTTTTAGGGTGCTATCAGATTGCATAATGTGTGCATGATCAATTTAATATTCTGTAGTTCAATTGATGGTGAAATTATGAAAGAATGTAATTTCGCAAAATTTTTGATTCAACCATGACTGATTCTAGCACAGTCAAAAGTAGAAACATTAAACATACAAATGTAAATCAATATCAGAAACTTGTTCATGCAGTTTGGCACACTTTGTCTACGACTACAGAGCCCTAAGCCAGCTTAATACTTTCATTAATAATAATAGTTTTATACAAGGCTTTATCGAGTCAACTAACTCAACTTTTAACACCATCCTTCGTCCTTACAACCTGTGAAAATAATTCACACCCAATAACACAACCGACTCGTGCTAACCTCAACAGAGAATTTTTTTAACAAATTTTTAACAATAAAGATAATAAACTAACAACTCAAGTGATTAAAAATAATAACGAACATAAATGAATAAACTTAAGAAAAACAAAATCCCTAATTAATTCAACTCCCTCAATAACAAATCGGACAGTTGTTCACCAATGGTACTGTCGTATTCAGCTATTGGATTTTTAGACATCACTTCCACTATCGACCACCACACAACCAACATCAAAACAGTTCACCAAAAGCCACACAGTGGATGAGAACAGTAGCATGAAAGGAATACATAAACTGGAAAATAAATCAACTGCAAAACTCCCAAGAAACACCCTCAATTTTTCATTGAATAATAGAAGAATACCTAGCCAAGATTAAGCACGATATCATCCAGAATACGACATATATGCCCAAATCAACCAACCAAGTATCGTATAAACCAAGAGAAAATTCACAGCAACAAAACTACCCAATCAACGACAAAAACAAAAGAGAAATGCAGCACGCACACCTTCAGCCTAAGTTGTGTGATCAACCAAAAAGTTTGCAGCAGATAGATCTCAATCTCCACACAATAAGCTCATTAAACATATCGATATTTTCCCTTGAAATTCCAGCTACCAGGTCATCCAAAACTCCTTCCTAAAGATGACTACATTCAGTCCTATGCACATCTGAATCACAACCATATTACATCTGCCATAACCAATTCAAAATTCCCAGAAAAATTTAAATCCTTGGATAACCATTATCCCAAAATAGAATCCTATCTTGATTAAAATTTTAAGCCTTATCAACACTTGTCTTAAAAGAGTCCCACATAAACACAGCTAGTCCAATTATCAAATAATGTCCAAAACTAAATAATAAGATATAATCACCTATATCTTCGAATTCACAAATCATAAGAGAACTCCTTAATTAGTCAACAAGATTTAAACATAATCAATTATCCAAAGATACAAACATCCAAAATTAATAGAACCCAAACAACAGATGTTTCGACATAGTGTTCTCTCCTATGGGACAAAAGATGCCAAAATGTTTAATAGGGAGTATCTGAAAACCAAAGAACCCTTTGCTTTAGTTGACAAAGAGAATCAACCCCTATTTGAAAGATACCCTCAATCCTGTCAATTTCAGTAACCAGAGTAGCATGCGGGTTGACGGATGCAGAAGTCGATGCATCAGAAGGTCCAAATGAAGTGTAGGGCTGATCAACTACTCGAGCTTGCTTATTCACATTCAAAATCCTTTGCGAAATATTCATCAAAATTACTAGTTCAAGAACACTCCAATCCAACCTCGAAACTCTATTGGCGTATAAAAATTTCGTGATTAAACATGGAAAGTATAACAATTAGTGATGCCTACCAATGATTACCAACATTGCTTTAATAATAATTCTGCCCAAATTGAAAATTTGCCCAATTCTAATGGCGCAAACAAGATTAGCTTGGACTGGATAAATCGACACCACATATGTACTCGGCAACAAACTTGCCAATACCAACTTATGAAGAACAAAATATTTCTGCATCAACATAGAAGCACGCAACATAGAAGTAGATGGCCAATCATTTAATCTTCCTCCGATTAACATAACAACAATCATATCATTTGGTAGATTATCAAACCCCAAAAATAGATTCAATCTATCATGATCAAATTGAATCAACCTACCTCTCACATATATCAGTTAATAGCATGCAACAGATTCGATCAAGAGATCTTTATCTAAGTTACAGTAAAATTCTACCAAATCATAATCAAAGTGTTCTGGTAACAATGCAGCTTGCAATAGGTTTCTTTCATATAATAGGACATCCAAACGAAACTGTTGAAATTCATCCAAGTTTATAGAATGGTCAAGAACTAACCAGACGTTTGTCAAAACGTCCCATTTCTGTGTTGCAACAAAAGTGTAGAATTTATAGGACACAACGTCATTAACTGACATTCTGACTGGATGTTCGTAGCTTGGTGGTCAAACTGATTTTTGAGCCAATTGTTTGGTCAATTTTCGTAGAGCATAATGAGTGCCAGTAGGTGGTGACCCAACCGTACAGACTGGAACAGTGATTTCAACTGGAGCTTATTTAGAATCAGAATCCGAGGTATCTACCATGGAAGATAGCACACGCATGATATTATATTGTTCTAAATGTTGTTCCTAAAAAGAAGAGGGGTCGCAAATGTTAATAGGCACCTCCGATGAAGATCCAACACTAGTAATTTTTCTTCCAAACGGTGAGTGTTGTTGGAGCTGACTAGACCGTCAGGTAGGGACAGCGATGGAGGGAATGGTTGTTCATCATGACCGCTCCACACTAGAGGATGAGGCTTGACACTTTGTCTTACCCATTTTAATCACAGAAATTAAAAATCCTAGAAAATAAAGATGAATGTCGTCAGTGTAGAGAGAGAAAGAAAGACCCGAGAGAGAGAAATCCAAAATAGTGAAACGGAGGTGAGAATTCGTGAAGAGGGAAGACTATCAAGCCAAAATACTAATCAAAATACAAAAGAAAGAAAAGAGGGAAGTTAATTGTGGTGGCCGGCAACTAAAAAAAAGATAACAACCTAGGGATTTTTAATCCCCTTTCAGAATTTTCCTTTTTTGAATAATAAAAAATACATCAAAAATTTAAGGCACATTATCCTAAATCTGCTCGAAGAAATTCAAACCTGAATAAGTCAAGAGATTTTGTAAGGATACCCGCCAATTGTTTTTCTGTAGTCACGTATGAAAGAGTAGTTATTTTGTTCTCTATGAGCTCTCGGATAAAGTGATACCTCAGGTCAATATGTTTTGTTCTCGAATGTTGAACTGGATTCTTCGAGATGTTTATGCCACTCTTGTTATCACATAGGATTGTCAACACATCCTGATCGATTCCATAATCTTCTAACATCTGTTTCATCCAAAGAAGTTGCAAACAACAATTACCTATAACAATATATTCCGCTTTTGCAGTTGACAGTACAATAGAATTATGCTTTTTACTGTACCACAAAATCAGATTGTTACCAAAGAAGAAATAACCCCCTAAAGTGCTTTTCTGATCGTCTAAATTTTTAGCCCAATCTGCATCACTGTATCCGGCTAAATAAGATGTAGAGTCACATGTATACCAAATCTCAAATTCAGAAGTATCGTTGACATATTTGATAATCATTTTTACTGCTGTTAAGTGTGTCTCTTTCGGGTAGGCTTAATGGCGAGCACATACTCTGACACTATAATAGGTATCTAGTCTGCTTGCAGTTATATACAATAAACTACCAACAATGCTTCTATATGAGTTGACATCAATGCTTTTGCCATTTTCATCTTTGTTTAACTTCGTAGATACATTTATAAGAGTTCTAGCATATTGAGCGTTCTCAAGTCCAAACTTCTTCACTGCATTCTTTGCATATTTGGTTTGCAATACAAAGATACCACCCTTCACTTATTTAATTTGCAATCCTAAAAAGAAGTTCAATTCACCTACTGTGCTCATCTCAAATTCATATGTCATTAAATCCACAAATTCATCCCCCATTTTAGGATGAGTGGAACCAAACACAATGTCATCAACATAAATATATGTAATCATCAAATTAGATCTGAATTTTTTAAGAAATAGGGTTTTGTCAACACTACCTCTTTTATAGCCTTGCTTGAGTAGGTATTAAGTGAGCCTTTCATACCAAGTCCTTTATGCTTGTTTGAGACCATAGAGAGCCTTTTTAAGCTTAAAAACGTAATCAACATAGACTGAATCAATGAATCCTTTCGACTGCTCAACATATACCTCTTCTTATATGAACCCATTCAAGAATTCACTTTTTACATCCATTTGACAAAGCTTGAAGCCTTTCACACATATTATACCGAAAAGTAGTCTAATCGACTCAAGTCTTGCCACCAACGCAAAGGTTTCATCAAAACCAATTCCTTCAATCTGAGGGTAACCTTGAGTCACTAACTTTGCTTTATTTCTAGTCACATTACTCTTTTTATCAGTTTTATTATGAAATACTCATTTTGTTTCAATCACATTCACATCAGAAGGTCTTTGCACCAATTCCCAGATGTCATTGCGAGCGAATTTTTGGGACCCGATCTCGAGACCGGACCCCAACCGAAAAATAATACGAAAAATGGTAAACCAAAACAGAAACGAAGAATAAAAGCAAACGAGAACAGATCAATTCCGATCCGACTTAAATCCGGAGCGGAACAAAGTGAATGGAAACGAACCGAAACGAAGGCTCGGCAACAACGAATCGAATTCAAAGAACGGAACAAAACCCATAGGAATCGAAAGATCGCAAATTCGACATCCGCGGACTAAAACTTTAGAAAAGCGTCGTCGCGTTGGATACCCTAAGACTAACACGGTCTAAACTAATCCGGTATAAATCCGAAACCAACTCCGAAATCGGTATAAATTTTTTTTCTTCATTCTTATACATCTTTATTCAATCTTATACAAATCAAACCATATAATTTCTCATTTTGGAAAATC
>JANKOD010000191.1:22411870-22426195 GCA_026284645.1 Erythroxylum acuminatum
ATCCCATTCCTCCCATATATGGAGGGTATGGACCATTAACTAAAACTTGGGTATGAAAAAACTATTCAATCAATCATTATAACCAACCAACCATTACCATTCATTTCATTCTCATTAATTTATTTCCATACCCCTTAACCAAGCACCCCCTGAGTTTCATTTGTGCTAAAATTAGTAAATGTTTAGTGTCTTATAAGGAAAATATAAATAATTGCATACTTCAAGAATTTACTAATTGGTAATGTCCAAGTCCAAGAAGGTCTCGTTTGGATACCAACCAGTCAGCTGTTTTTTTGGTTAATTAGTTGTTGTTAGCTGTTTGATTTTTCTAACGGCTAACAATATTATTTGGAGAGCAGCTTTTTTATAAGTTTATTGAAGGTAAACAGCTGAAAATGAAAATGCTGCAATATATGAACGTTTTCGTCCAACAACTAAAATGATATGTATCAAAACCCAACTGTACCCTTTCCTATATGTATCCGCCACCGGCAGATAAAGAAGAAAAAAGAACATCAAACACTTCAACCCTTGCTTAAATAAGGATAATTTTTTCCACTTTTCTTCTTTCACTTATTTGTGATGCCAACCAGCCTTCAATTCTTCCATTTGTGTAATGCGTAATATTTTGATGTTTAAATTATATTATTGATTAATTTGCAATTAAGTACTACAAGCGTCATATTTTTGTTAGTTTTAATATACAACAATTTTTAGTAAATAAGACAACCTAGTTGAGGTTCCTAAATACCTACGTTTTAGGAACATTATTTGTTCTTATAATTATTTTTTGCAATTATAGGTTAGAAATAAAACGTTGACCTTAAACAAAAATAAGAATAGAAAGAGTTGCATAAATTTCTCATAGATGATGAAATAGTACAGGTGAACATGACTTCTCTAAAATCTAAATTCTTATAAGAATATTTAATGAAATACTAAAATATATAATATTTATACTCTTGTAATTTTTTTAAGTCATGTACTTATAAGTCATTTTACATATAAATATCTAAACTTCTATAATAAATAGCTAATGCAATCTGTAAGTCAAATTAACTTATATAATCAGCTATTAGTTAACAACTAATGCAATCAGCTGATTGTCAAACAGAGTCGACTTCGTATTTAATGAAAAGAGTCGGTGCGTAAATGTTTTTGGTCAGAAATGAGACTTCTTCTGCATTACATGTTAGAATATCCGAACAATAAAAAAACTCTCCACATATGACTAATTTAAACATATTCCTTTCCAATGGTCCAACAGACAAATTTCCAGGTTAACCGGTAATTTAAAATGAAGAGAAACTAATAATTCATATTCTGCTACCGAAAATGAAAAGACATCATTGACTTTATCTAATCACAAGAATGTCCTGATACTAAACCCACCCTTTTATCTTATATGTAACTAACTTCGTTATAAAAATGTTACCAAATTATTATTTAACTGTTTCAACCAAGTTGGAAATGACTGACAAAACGAGCAAGGGAACGCCAGGCTGAAATCTGAGTTGGGAGACAAAAAAGATCTAATCTTTCTCACTTTTTCTCTTCAGTATATCATCTTCTCTGCATTTCTCGGGTACCCTTTTTGCGGTTTTCATTATTTGATTTATCTAGTTTAGGGTTTTGTTTTCTTGCTCGTTGATGTAATTTACTGCCAGCAGTTTAGGTTCAATTCATGTTTAAGCTTCTGTTTCAGTCGTGTCTTTCAATTCAAACAACCCAAGACTTTGTTACTTTCTTTAGTTTCCCCCTTTGAATTTTGATCTTTGTGTTCATGGAATTTTAGTATCTTCTGCTCATAGGCAAGATAATTATGACTGTTCTTTCCCATCTAAGCCGTTATTTGACCACTTGTTTTCGTCTAATTCTGTCATATAATTATGGGAAGATGATTAACTTTCAAGGTTGGTTTTGAACTGCTCACCGATCTTAGCTTATTCACGTTGTTTCAATTATTGGGGTTTTGAGTAAATATGGTAATTTGTTCGTAGTTTGATCCTGGCATGACTATGTTGGATTAGGTTTGTGATCTGCTGGACGTTTTCTCTGGCAGTGTGGTGATTTGGTGAGTGCTAGTGTGGACAGCTGTTGTAGGGAGGGAAAGTTGAATTCTAACTTGCAATTTAGTGTTAGACTGTTTAGAAGAAACCAGTGCGAGGACACATCTCACAGAGCAACATGGAAATATTGGAACGGAAATGCAGTGAACGTGTGGTTTTACTACCCTGTCATGGGAAGGTTGCAGTTAATGAGTAATAGCCTGGATCTAGAAGTTATCTTTTGGAAGTGTGAAATACAAAAGGCGGGATTCCCAATTTTTTTTTTTTTCTGGAAATAGCTATTCAATCTTATAGTTATCGAGTATTTGTGAGGTATACTGCTGCTTGGCACATTGAGAATTTAATATATTATACCTATGCCAAAATGTTGTAGATTTCTAATGCTAAGTTATTAATTTGCTTTTACAGAATAATTTAGAACTTAAGGCTGTTTGGTAGCTGAAATTGTGCAGTAAAAAATTTCCACTTTCTAGGTTGCTATCTGCAGACTAGTAATTATTCATGCAGATGGTAAGTGACTTATAGATAAAGTTTTAATATGGATTGGTATAGTGGTATAGCATGCATATTAGTTATCCACCTAAGAAGGACAAGTGTGATGAAGTTGAGTTTAAAAAAGAGATATATATGATATTGGATCATTACTAAGGTCTGAACGATAGAACTTTCGAAAATGGATGTACTATTATTCTTGGTACCGGAACAAAATTCCTTTAGACTGTGTTACTGTGTGGTTATTGCATATTTTTCCCTTAGTATGGGAGAATAGTTATATACAACATTCCTGGTTAGAAGTGGAAATTCATATCTGTACTGCATCATTTTAGTAAAACCTTGAGACACTTATGGTATTGGGTGTTCGCTTAGGAAAGCTCTGGCCCCTGTTACTACTTTTAGATAGATGGACATTCCTTTTTCTCTTGCCTCACTAAGCCATGTTGATAAACTTTCAGGAAGATTGGCAACCTCGCCTTTTCTTTTCTTCCCTATGATCATGCTTAACAACTTTTAGATAGGTTGTTGGTGCATTACCCCTGCTAGTAAGCTATGGATACAGACTGCTTATCTATGCACTCTGGTTTTAGCTTTTCTCTTTTTCGTAAAATAGTTACTTGGATGGTTCTCCATTTTGTCCAACTGTTGACATCTAGAAATTTCTAAGATGGTAATTTAAATTTTCATTTCTTACAGGGTATTTCTAGTTAGAGCATCAGCTGGAAAGGCCTTATATGGCTTGGTAATTGTGTCAACAAGAGCTTGGTGGTCTGTGTTAGAGCAAATATCATTAATGTGGATCATTACAGTGGTGTAAGGATTTTAAGATTTTGGTGAAAGGTACATCTCATACTTTTCTTTGTCATGCGATTATATCCTTTACTTTGAATGATAAGTGAAATTGGCATCTTTCTCTGTTATGCAGTGTTTTGCTCCCAAAAGTCTATGGCTGGATGGGGAATAGGATATTCATGTTAACAATGTGATTTCACTTTTAAGAAACTCCGTATTTCAAGCATTAGGATTTGACTAAATCCTTTGTTATAAGTAATTCTTTTGTGCTTTGGATTTGATATTTCTTCATAACTCTTCACTTGATGGAGGCAAAATTATATTTCTTTCTCAATTTCAGATGCTTTGGCAAAGATGATCGACAATATTTGCAATGATGTCTAATGGTCTTTTTGTGTATTCCAACTGTTATCGTTGAACACCAACTTTAGATATCTAGTAAAAGTTAGAAAGGAAAAGTTCCTCTGTACAGAATGTGAACCTTTCTGTTGTATGCACTGCAAAGTGGCTATGATGCCTGCTGCATAATCTCGTAATTAGTTGTTACTTGTTTTGTAATTATAATCAGGTCTTATAAATATCTATTTATTTTTGACATCTATTGTCATCCTTATTCATTTCTTTGGGACTCTCAGATTTTTTGTTGATGTAGGTGACATGGAGATATCAGTGTTAAAAGCCCTTGTCAACAACATTACTTCATTTCTACAATTGTCGTCTTTGGATAACATAAACTTGGACCCAGTACAGAAGCCTTATTGGAAAGCAGAAGAGATTTTGAAGCTGCTAAGGCCAATACTTGCCGCTATTATTGATTCTGAAATAGCTTCTGATGAACTACTCAGTAAGGCATTTCTTGAATTGGGTCAATGTGTCGATGAATTGAGGGATCTGTTTGAAAACTGGCAGCCATTGTCAAGCAATGTTTATTTTGTAAGTTCATAATGTAGTCTTGTGGATTTAAATTGATCATGCATCTTATTCAGATTTTTCCTAACTTTAAGTTGTTTGGTTGGCATCTTTACTGGTGGTCCATCTTCTGACATTGGACATGCCTTTTCATATGCAGATACTAGGGCTCTGCATCATATAAATTAGCCTATTTTCTAAAATTTCTTAAGAATTAGCATCTTCTTCCAGTGCACAAAAATTTTAAGGATTAATGCATTTTCTTAATATACCGGGAATGTTTGGTTCTTTGATGTTTAAAATGAGTTGCTTATAGGGGAACCCACAACTCCTGCAATACCAATATCTTCCTTTCTTCCCACTGCTCTTGATAAGCTGTCTAAAAGAACCCACTGATCATTTTATGTATACAATTTTGCTTGGCTTCCAATCCCAAGTTAGTATCTTACTTAATGGTAGCGGGTCTTTGCTGATGGTGATAATGGTGGTTAAATGGTATATGATGCTGATAACAAAAGTTGTAAGCTAAAAGACAACATTCCTCCAACTGCAATGAAAGGTCAATGGGGCTTTATGGTCTATTTTTATAACAAAAATGGGAATTTTATAGTCCTTTGGTTAATCTTTTTTAGATTGTTGTGTTCAACTTTGGGATTTAATTCAGAAAATACTGTTATGAACTGGTCGCAGGTCTTATTAACGTGGCATCAGAACTTAACACTATTACCGGGCCTTTAATTCCAAACTGAAGGTTCTGTCATTTGGATTTGTCATACCTGCTTAAAGGGCAGACTGTTAACAGAGATGTTGCCTGAAACCTCTATAGCTTCCCTCAGAAAGCAGTTCTTCTACCCTTTTTATATTCTTTGAAATATAATATCCATGGAGTCTTAGTAATGACTATTTTAGCAGAATGATGTAAGTTTCAACTATACGAACTTCCATTTTCTAGATGTCTGTTGATCTGCTGGAACTGAGAAGTTGCTTCTGGCAGAGACTCACTTGTTTGACTAGTTTCAATCTCTGAGTTTGTTTTTGTGCAATGCATTGGCCAAAGATTCTTTTTTTTCCTTTTTACTTTCCTTTATTTTTTAGATGAAAATCTTAATTTTCTTCTTTCAGTTCTCGTTCTGTCAAAACTAGTGCGTGTCCCTCCTGAAAATGATTATTTCTGTATGAATTAAACATTTAATTTTGCTTATGAGAAATTCATTCTGGCCTTATTTTCTGATCATGTTCTCTCAATGTTCTCTAGGTTCTGCAAATTGAATCATTGTTATCCAAGGTTAGGACGTTAGGGCTCGACATCTTTTCTTTATTGAAGGCTTCCCATGAACATCTCCCAGATGAGCTAAGTTCGTCATCTGTTGAGGTAAGTTTCCTCTTTCAATCTTGTTGTAAGATCATATAAGTTTTTTTACAGGTAGACCATAAACTGCTCATTTCTGTGGATGATTTTATGGTCAAAATGCCATCTTAATGGTTCATATAGTGAAACTCTGTGTGTTGGATTTTAGGGAGTAGTTGCTTAGGTAGGGAAAGTAAGGGAGCTAAATTCTCTCATAATGTCTAACGATTTGAGTGGCTGATTGCAGTTCTGCATTCAGAAAATTAAGCATATGGGGTATGAACAAACGGCATCTACCCTTAAAGAAGCTATAAAGGTGCAAGCAGATGGTGTTCGACACAGTTCAGAGGTCCTGTTGAAAATTGCTGAGAGCTTGAACTTGAAGTCCAATCAGGAGATTCTGATTGAAGCAGTGGCCCTTGAGAAGTTGAAGGAGAAATCTGAGCAAGCTGAAAAAATTCGTGAAGCAGAATTAATTGAGCAAATGATTGCTATTGTAACCAGCATGCACGATCACCTTGTTCTGACAAAACAGTCAGAGACCACTAGCCCAGTTCCAATACCTAATGATTTTTGTTGCCCCCTTTCTCTTGAGTTGATGACAGATCCAGTGATTGTGGCATCAGGGCAAACCTATGAACGGGCATTCATAAAAAATTGGATTGAGCTTGGGCTTAATGTGTGTCCTAAGACACGGCAGACTCTTGCTCACACTAATCTCATACCTAATTATACTGTCAAGGCCCTTATTGCTAACTGGTGTGAATTAAACAATGTAAAGCTGCCTGATCCGGCAAAGTCTCTGAATTTCAGCCAATGCTCGCCTCTGCATGCGGAGTCTGGTGCAGCCCCGGATCCACACGCATTTTCTCAATTTAGGTCTAACCAGCCTATGCCACCTGAGTCAACTCACCCACCAGTTTCACCCGGTAAGAACAAGATGCCCCCCAGTGGAATTAATCGAGAAGGAGCTTCTCCTCGGCATCCCAGGTCTATTTCCGAGGGTTCCTTGTCAAGTGTAGTGGGAAATGGGCAGGCGTCAGATATTGAGCGATTTTCTGTGCTAAATTCTGACGAAAGGCCTGCTAATTTGGAGGAATGGAATAAGGTTTCGGTTGATGACCCCTCAGTATCCGTGACTAAAAGACAAGTACCAAGTTCTTTTGGACAAGAAGAACCTGTTCATGTTAGAAGTGCCTCAGCATTGCCATCTAATATGAATTCTCAAGGCACAGCAAGGGATGCTAGTGAGTCTTCAGATGTATCAAACCATCTTTGTTCTTACAGCAGTGACACTTCTGGGGAGGTAAAACCAGAGTCACGAGCATCTACTCCCTTGAGCATCCCTCAAAGGGAGCCTTTCTCACCCCGTTTGTTTGAGACACGGTCTCGAAGTCAAACTCTCTGGCGCCGTCCATCTGATAGGCTTGTGCAAAGGATAGTTTCTTCTCCTACTATTGAAACAAGGACTGATCTCTCTGGCATCGAAACTCAAGTTAGGAACCTACTTGAGGTCTTGAAAAGCCCTTCAATTGACACTCAAAGGGAGGCAACAGCTGAAATCAGGATGCTTGCTAAACACAGCATGGATAATCGAATTGTGATAGCAAATTGTGGAGTCATCAACCTGTTGGTTGATTTACTGCGGTCATCGGACACAAAGATTCAGGAAAATGCTGTCACTGCACTTCTTAACTTATCAATTAATGACAACAACAAAGTTGTAATTGCTAGTGCTGGTGCAATTGAGCCCCTGATTGATGTCCTTAAAACAGGAAGTCCTGAAGCTAGGGAGAACTCAGCTGCTACACTCTTCAGCCTCTCTGTTATTGAGGAAAATAAGATCAGAATTGGAAAATCTGGGGCGATTGGACCACTTGTTGATTTACTTGGTAATGGAACTCCCAGGGGTAAAAAGGATGCAGCCACAGCTTTATTTAATCTCTCAATTTTCCATGAGAACAAGGCGCGAATTGTGCAAGCTGGTGCAGTTAAGCACCTTGTGGAGCTGATGGATCCAACAGCTGGGCTAGTGGACAAGGCAGTGGCTGTTTTGGCAAATCTTGCAACGATACCTGAGGGAAGGAGTGCTATCGGTCAGGAGGGTGGGATTCCATTTCTTGTTGAGGTTGTTGAGTTGGGTTCTGCAAGGGGAAAGGAAAATGCAGCTGCTGCTCTTTTGCAGCTTTGTACCACCAGTAATAGGTTTTGCAATATGGTGCTGCAAGAAGGTGCTGTCCCACCATTGGTGGCTTTGTCACAGTCTGGCACCCCAAGGGCCAAAGAAAAGGTATATAATTGACAATGCTCTTCATTCTATTCTGTTATTTTTGGCTGAAATACGTTTCCTCGTGCCTGCAGGCTCAGGGGCTTCTTAGTTACTTCAGAAATCAACGACATGGTAATGCTGGGAGGGGCTGATTCAGCAAGAGTAGCATCCCAAGGTTTTGATTAATGCAATTCATATGGTGTGTATACATTTGGTTTTACTGCTTGAATTTTGAACATTGTTTGTAGAGAAGAATTGATTTATGGAGGACATCATTGATTCTTGTGAAAACATTTTACATATGAAAATATACTGTTTGAGTTTAGCCATTGCTGAGTGCTTGAGCAGAAAATACCCATTTTGGATCTCTCATTTCTATGCACATTATGGTAGTGCACCCATCTCTACGTCTTTCCAAAGTTAAATCCGTAGGGAATTACTTTCTATAAGCCAAAAACTGAAAATTATTAAATTTGGAGTTACTGAAATATTTCCTTTTCAGTAGAAAAGGAGGGACTATGCTCTATATGTTCACTAATTGTGGGAAAATTTTGGCTGGAATTATTTTGATTATTTATTTTAGTAAGACAAATTAAAATTAACAGTCCCTAAACCAACCAAATCAATCTATCGGGGCCCGAGGATCGTGGACGCATTCTTTGATGTACACAAAGAAGAAAACGTAAGCTCCATTGATCCTGGGTTGAAGCACGGCTCGGCTGTGCCTCGGTGTCTCATCCTTGCTTCTCTGCCAAATGGAGCATTGTCTGACATATTTCCTGATATCCCTTTGAATGTCCTTCAAGCTTCTTGATTGTTGCTGTCACACCAGAATGTCCTCCCTGTTCCTGTGCACTGTCATGAACCAAACCCCACCACTCCCCTCCCTCCATTCAAACACATTAGATGCCATCTTTCCCTCCTGTAACTTCTAAACATCTTCCTCAACTCAGGTTCAGTACAACTATCAACTACGTTATCAATTTTAGACAATAATTCAGTGTCAATAATATTGAATATTACAGGCTGTAGAAGCATCAAAAGCTATTGTAGTGTCGTGTGAGCTACGTGGAAAATCACTTGTCGTGTATTCAAATTGAAATTGTAATTGTATATGCTCCTCATTCTGTGAATGCCTTCTACTTTGTTGCTTCTGCAAGCTACTTGGGTCAATCCTATTTAACCAGTCACGATGGTTTTTTGATCAAGGTTGATGTTGGTTGTGTAGTCTTGAAAAATCTTGAGCCAGGCCTATGAAAGGAAGTCAAAATGCTGAAGGTCACGGGAGTTTGGAAATTTTATATTAGACAAAGTGGAAAACAGAATCTGACCTCGACATTATTATGCCATTCTCATTCATGCCTCAATTGGATACTGATAAATAATATGACAATAGAATGGTGAAACAGTTTCCATCTTAGTAATATATATAATGCCTCAATTGGATACTGATAAATAATATGACAATAGAATGGTGAACAGTTTCCATCTTAGTAATATATATATATATATAGTGCATCGAAAATTGCAGAAGAAGAACCAAAAATAAGGATATATTCCTCAACTTCACCAAGAGTAAGACCAAGTCTTAGCAGACTGACGCAACAATATCCATAGAAGTGGTGAAGCAGCCATGGCAGCGAAGCGAACACCCTACTTAAGATCATGAGGTCCATTCATCACTCAATTTTCGTACAGTATCAGTTATGAAGCATGGGCCAAAGGCTCCTCACAGTGAAAAAGAGGATGGCTCTTGAAAACATAAAATCTAGATTAACGACTTGTCCCAAGGAAAGCATTGCTTCCAACTTGTAGATAATGGTTTCCATGATTATTATGTACAGGAATAAACCTGTAAATCCAATTGATGAAAAGATAATGATTAATCATTTTGTAAGCCCCAGTCGGATATCTTATAATCACTTTATTTAATTCATTCAGTTAAGTAACAAGTAAAGAATATTTAAAATATCATGATATTCTAAATTTTTTAATGAAAAATGTATAATTACTATTTTTAATGAATCTATTAAATAAATCTTTAGTTATACATAAATTGCATAGATCAAATAAAGTATTTATCGAACCATTGACTAAGAACTAAATAATAAGTTCCGCTGAAATGACTAATAAAAAGTCTTTTATCATAAAAAGATCTTATTCTTTATATAAAGTTTTAGGAAATCTTAAAATTCAGAATATGACCTCAAATACAAACTTCCAAATGCTAATACAGGAGAATAACTAAACAATAAATCAATAAACAAAGAGTACTCCTTATTGGTGAGAAGACCATAATACAACGATTGATTGAAGTAGGTTTTAAGAGTTGATGGAATAAGTTCAAGGGCATTTAGAGGTGCCTTTGGAGTTCTTCTTGTCTCTATAGCAGGGACACTCTGACTTGTTGGCGTAAGGACCTGAAGGAACACACTTGCACTCGTTGCAGCATATCATACAATACTTGAAGCATCGTTTATGGTATCCTGTCTTGGAGCAACGAACCCCACACTTTGACTCGCATGAACCTTCTAAACATTACGAGAAAAAACACCTTATTAGCCCATCTTAATCATCATATATCACTGAACATCACAATATCAAGTCAGACTGCAAGTTTAAACCCCGCCCACAAGTTCAAAGAAGTTAAGCCAAAGCTCACAAACAATGACAATTCAAAACCCTTCATCGTATGTATGGGCATGCATGCATTCTTATGCCCGTATGAGTCAAATATTCTACTCGTACGCTGGGGAGTAACGTACCTGGAGGAGGGGCGGTTGGTCCATTCTCGACACTAGCAATAGCTGGTTCAAGGAAAGAGGAGCTAAGAACCATCAAAAGAAGCAGCAAAGTGGCAAGCGCAGGCCTCATTTTCGCTGTCTTATGAAGATGTTTGTAATAAAAAGAGCAACTGATCTCTGGCTATAAAACTGTCCAAAGCTTTTAAGGTGATGGCCACTTGAAAGAGTTTAGACCCATATTTATACTTGCTTATTTACCCTCATGAGGAGCTTGTTTTCACGCAAGTATTTGAGGAAAGGAATCTACGTGTATTGGTGCGTGCACCAAATGAGGTAGTTGTCATTGAGAATATTAGGAATGACTAGTGAGTACAGCTTGGGTACAGCTATTGTATATGGAGGTAAGATGCCATGAAGGTGGGCACTGGGTACCATACTTTGTCTTCACTTGGGAAGCTGGTTCTGCAATAAGATTTTTCTGCCGTAGAGAAGCTTACAAGCACTTTCCTTCTTGAGTTTATATAATGAACTGCTAGTTTTTCAGCTGATAAATTACAATCTGTTGAACTGCCTGGTTCAGATTCCAACTAAAAATATACTTTTTAAGTACTAGTGGAGTTATCTATATTCGTATCTCCTCCTATAACTATACTCAAACCTTGATTGGAGTAGCAGTATAAGTATTACATAATCGTAGTAAATCAACATGTTACTGACTACCTAAGATTTCAGTGACTTTAATATATTCATCTTATATTTTGGTCAAAGTCAGTGTCTCCATGAATGTACTTCACTGCTACCTCGTGTAGTTCAATATTCTAACCGGCCGCTTAGCTCTTGCATGAGTACACGCTGTAATATGTCAACTCACTTGTGTCTGGCAAATATTTTATTCTAGTTGTGATTTAATTTTTCAAATCCTCTTTAATTGTTGTGTTATTTAGTATTTGATATTATTTCATCAATAATTTCTTACCAAACGTATTTTATTAATTGATATATTACAATATTTTATTTTGTAGCAGACACTCCTTAAAAATTTTATTTGAAGTAAATATAATTTACATGTCAAGAAGTTTTTGAAAATTCATATAAATTATATAAAAAAAGTTGGCATTTTTATTAAATAAAAAAAGCAAGTTGTTAATTATAAATTTAAATTGCTGCATCTTTAATCTACTATCGTTGACAACGATAATTTATAACCAGTAATGCTAAGATTTGTTAAATTGCCTGCCAGAGGAATGACATTGAGATGCAAACTGTAGCTTTAATAGGAAATTATCTTCACAGGATGCAGCCTCCTCCGCCTTGCACTTGTTATATTCGGTGTCCGAAGAGTGGCAAAAAGAAATCGGAGAGACAGCTGCATAGTTTCCAGGAAAACGTTAACGTATGTAATCAACTTTGTTTGCAAATCCATATGATATGTTTGTCAAAGGATAAGGATCAAGTAACGTTAAGATATATTATATATATATATATATCTTATTATTTAGTTTTGAAATTTTTCGGTAGTTGGATATCTAAGAAAATGTTCGTGAGTTCAAAATTCAAATCTATGTTAATTGAATTTAATTGGGCAATAACAGCTGGCTTGCGGTGTGACTAAATAATAATTCTTGTTCAACTTGGATTTTTAGGATAATAGTTTAAGTATGATAGAACTCTATCTTAAGTTGTAGTGTGTATACATCACGATTGTAGTGTATTACGTGTGTGATAGTTAAGATACATACTACTGGATTTTTGTGGATAGGAGATAAGAGATTTTGTTTTGCGTGCGAGTGAAGAGTTCTTGCTGGTGAGTATCGTGGATGTATTTATCAATGGTAGAGGTGGATTTGGTGTGGTGTTTTATCTACGGTGTAGTGGGCATAAATTGATTTCTAGAAAAAATATAGTTGAAGTCGTGCATGTGTTCTAATAAAAAAAAGACATCGTGGTTTTACTTCTGATTTTCAAGAATTGTTCTTCTGGGATTGTGCGTAAAATATACATGGTGTGTGTAGCGTCTCATATGGTTTAATTGGAGTTGTTGAAGCTGGTCAATGAACTTTCAACTGGAAGATAGTTGAGCACTGTGTGCACGTTTCTGCTGTGTGTCGTTGGTTAATTGAGCAGCTGTGGTCTTATTTTGAAGATGGCATGAATAAGTCCAACTGGTAGACAATTATTCAGATGTATTTCAAGAAGCTGAAATTGTATGGAAGTTCTTCTTTTATCTCAAGTATATCATTGTTCTGTTCTTAGTTAATTGATTACTTGATTTTTTATATATCAAAAGTTGTTTAGAAAAATTCTCTATCGAGGTTAACACGAGTTAGTCGTGCTATTGGGTGTGAAATTCTTTCACAAAAAGTGAGGTTGAGAGATAGTATCAAGGGTTGAGTGGTGTCGGCTCAGTAAAGCTTTGGGTAAATCTATTGTACTTCGGTGAAAGTATTAAGTTTGGTGAGGGCCTCACAGACGTAGGTAAAGTGTGTCGAACTGTGTTACCAAATTTCGGTATTGATCTGTTTAATTTCATATTTATTTTTCTGTTTTTGTTTAGTACATAAAAATTAATAGTTACTGATACAATTACTTTATATCTAGTAACCGACAGATACAGTTACAAGTAACTGCAGCAGAACCTTATAAGTAACTGCGGTCAAATCGAAGACTTTGCGAAACTACTACCTTCTACGATTTTTCAATTGGTATTAGAGCAAGGTCACTGATTTAGAACTTGGTACATCAAGTTGGTGCAGATCCGGGTTTCGCAATTATAGCCATAAGAGAAAGAGCATCAATTATCAGGCCACCACGTTAGACGGTTCCAATTATCCTGCATGGAAATCACGGATAAGAGTCTTTATTCAGGCACAGGGAACAAGAGCATGGAACTCGATGTTACATGGCTGGACACATCTGATGATTACTGACGATAAATGAGAGACAGTTATAAAAGATCCATTCGAATGGGCAAGAGCCGAAGAAGGAAAAGCACTTGGAAACTCACAAGCATTGCACGCAATTTTCAGTGCTGTTGATGAAGGACACTTCTCAATGATATCAGCCCGTGAATCGGCTAAAGAAGCATGAGATATTTTGCAGACTATTCATGAAGGGTTCAAATTTATGATAGCATCAAAACTTCAAATGTTAGCTGTGAGGTTTGAAGAACTGAAGATGGATGAAAATGAGACTATTGGGGACTTTCATGAAAGATTGCACGATACAACGAATCATGCACATCAATTGGGAAGAAATATTTTAATCTGAAACTAGTCAAGAAGATATTGAGATCACTACCTCCGAGATTTATTCCAAAAATTGCAGCAATAAAAGAGACTCACGACATTAATTATTTGTCATTGGAGAAGATAATTGGAATTCTTACAAATTTCAAAATGAATCTTTTAACAGGTATGTAGCACCCCACTCTCGCAAGACACGTGCCAGACATCCTAAATGATATCTGAGTCTGTGCCCCGCGAGAGTGGCATGTTAGAGCACTCGAATAGTCAAAACTCAGTACATTTTTTATAACAACAAACATATACACATTTTGCGAAAAATCAATAACCAAATCAGGCCCACATTTTGCGAAAAATCAATAACCAAATTGGGCCCATTATATTTCATAAACATTCTCAATCATCGCAAAACAATCATCAGAATTTCAATTGCCATTTGGGCCCATTACGAAAACAA
>JANKOD010000191.1:22476205-22497520 GCA_026284645.1 Erythroxylum acuminatum
TTTAAGCACTTCAAACTAATGTTCTTTTACTTTTATTATTTAAAAAACATTTATAATTTAAGCTTCTTACTCTTAATTATCACCTAGGTATTAAACTTAGAGCCATCTTATATATATTTATTACAAATACTAGAGGTGATTGCCCATATGAATTTCTTTTACGTTTGTCATATTCTTTGATTCATATTCAAATATTTCTTATAAAGGAAATTTACTTTAGAATCAAACATTACATAATGCTTATCATATAATAAACAATAAAAATTAATATTATCCAGTGAGACATGACAATATAATGAGTGAATTTATAAATATTTAATATTTATGTAATCCTAATGAGAGGGTAAGCCTTGAAGCAATTGGTAAGGTTACTTCTTTTTGATCAAAAGGTCACAGGTTCGAACCACAGATATAACCTCTTTGTAAAATGAAAGAGGAAGTATGCATACAATTGATGTCTCTTCCCTGACCCTCGCAAAGCAGGGAGTCTTATGCAGTAGAGTTTTTATTGTTACTGTTGTTGTATGTAATCCTAATGACTTTAGATGTCCAATATATGTACCTCTTGGAATTGGCTTTATCATTATGTCTGCCACCATATCATGTGTAAATATCAACTTTGTGTTCACTTCAGTTTATGCAACTATGTCTTTTATATTATTATATTTGGTATCAATATGCTTAGTTTTAAAATAAAATTAAAATATTTGTTGCTTATCTATCAAAATGGATTAACGCTAGACCAGTTTTGCTTTTAGTGACTCCCAAACAAAATAAGAAATTTTTTAACCAAACACCTTCTTTTATTGCAAATGAAAATTCTATGAATTCATCTTCCATTGTAGATAAGGCAAGACAAGATTATTTTATATTTTTCAATGTTATTGCATTATTTTTTTAGTAAGAAAAAAATAAAAGGTAGATTTTATTTTATCTAAATTCCCTAGCTAATCTACATACGTATAACCTTTGGTCATTACCAAGATATCACAATGCATAATCAATAATACCTTTTAAATTCTATATTATCTCTGTACTACTTTTCAACATGCTTAAGCTTTATTTGATCAATATCCGCTCATTATTCCAAAAAAGTAACATATATGTAGTCTTATACACATCATTGCATATATAAGACCTTCAATTGCACTAAAATAGGGAACTTTCTTTATCTTTTTCCTTTTATTTTTGTTTTGTTGGACAAAACTTTTTTTTTGTTACCTTCACCTTTAACAATAAGATTATCAATTAACTTGCATATATAATCATTTAAAATTTTCCAACTATATATCGCTTGTGAAAGAGATAATGATCATTTTTAGGTTTTAAATTTGCGGATTCCTAAAATTTTTCATAATTTGGGTGATTTTTCAAATTAACACGTCCATAGTCAAATTGAAAAAGGAATCAAGGTTGTTAACATTTCAATTATATTTATATTGATGAATCTTTGATTTTGTTCAAATTTGATATTTTAGGCACTTTTTCATATATATTTATTAAGCTTTAGGACTTCCAAAAGTACACACTCCTTTATGAAATTGATGGTTAGATACTGCAATTATGGTTAATTCTTTTTATAATTACAATCCTTAATTTTGTCAAAAAAATTTTTGCTTCAATTGAATTTCAACTTAGGCACGATATCAAAATTAGGAATTTTTTAACATTTGACACAATTAAGAATATTATTTATCAAAATTGAACTTTGAAACAATTATTTGATACTTTAAACACTCAATAGCATGTCTCCTTGAGCAAATTTATGAATCTTGATCGAATTATTTTTGATCATTTAACTAAATTAGCTCGATGCATGATATTTCATATTTTTGGATTTTTAGATAATTATTTTTTTTGGTGATTTTGAAAAAGGAGTGAAAGATTGGTGATATTAGATTTAGGAAGAGTGAGGGCATTTAATGTGATTAATGTTTATATATATGGTGACTTTTGAATATATGATATTTTTATTCTTGTGCAAATTTCTTTTGAGGTGTTTTTTACGCATATTTTTAAGTTTTTTAAGCATTTAAGCATCACTATCTCTTAATTTTATAACTGAACCTCCTTGGAGTTACTAAAATGATAAAGTAAGATATTTTGAGTTGTAAGATTTAATTGGGATATTGTATTATTATACTAAGGGTATTCTAATTAGTGAGATTCCTCTTCATCTTGAAAGAAGATTGTGAAATAGTTCCTCTTTATTGAGAAAAGATTATACAAAGATTATTCTTTGTCCTAAGAGAATAATTATAATTGAATTTTAATAAGAGTCTAGGAGTGGACATAACAAGGTCTGTTTTCCAAATCATTACAAACCGGTTTGTGTTCTCTCTTCCCTATCCTCTTTAAATTATTATTCAATTGTTTGATTAATTTAATTTAAGCAATTTCTTAATTCTCATTTATATTAATTATTGTTGAATTGAGTTTATTGGTTATTTTTAATTTTTAAACAACCAATTCACCCTCTTATTTAGTGTCATTAGGAACTAACACAATTCCTATCTTAAAATGAAATAATCGTTCAAAGATGTTTTCCTTGAATAAGGAAAAATTGCTCTTATTATTATTTGCACAATCAATCACGCTCCTTCTCTAGTAATTAGTAGTGTTTCTCCTCACAAGAATTTATGTAACCATTCTTTAGAATATCAAATGCTTAAAGTATTTGGCAATGTCTACTTCGTTCTTCTTTATCCTCACGAGTATATGAATAAAGTAAACCTAAGAGCACAATTTTGTTCCTTTTAAAGATATAGTATTGACCACAAGGATTGTCATTACTGGTATTCTCTTTTCAAATTTCTTCTCATGTTACTTTCTAGGAACTTAAAATGTTCTCAGCTATATCTTCCTTCCAAATTGGAAAACTTGCTACAACATCTCTTTCTTTTATATATATATAATTTACAACATCTCTTTCTTTAATCCTCGTATTCTTCTTTTTTCCTTATGAAATTTTTGTAGGTGATAGCTTTTTCAATTCAAACCAACGTTCTACCTCTTCTAAAAAAACCTCCTTTAACAATTAAAACTCATTATAAATTTATAAAAAGTAAATAGTCATATCTCACTCTAGAATTAAAGTTGAATATCAAGTCATGGTCGGCACTACCTTTGAGCTTATATGGTTGAATTGGTCACTCCAAGATATAAATATTATATATTCATTAACTACTATCCTCTATTATGATAATTACAATGCTATACAAACATTATATAATATATAATGTTATACAAACTGTTGATAATATGTCTTTCATAAATATACTTAATTAAAAATGAATATCACTTTATAAGAAATCATTATTTATGATACAATACAATTTGTCTCTTTTTTTTTTTGTCTTAGATCAGGGTATTTACCGGCGGACCCAATGATTAATCACCTCGCTAGTTTGTAGGCACCTCATTTTCTCTAAAGATGATACTGTTGATATTTTATTAAAACTTATTCACCATATCGATTCCATACTCTCATCTCCAAACTCCATCTTGTCGATCTTCAGATGTCTTAAGCTTGAGATGAGATGTTGAAAATATTATAAAGAATATCATAAGTTAACGCTTACAAATCGATGCAAAATATTAGTTGTTTAACCTAAAATCTATTTAGCGTTAGAAAAGTTATACTTAATTACAACTTGAAAGGAAAAGTAAAAATGATAAAAGATAGAAAGGGAAGATGAAGATACGAGCAAAGATGGATACAAGCCGTCGCTCGAACAAGAAGCTACGATAAACTTTTGGCCCAAGAAGATTTGAACAGGTATTCAAATGGCTAGGGCATTTTAGATAGATAGATTAAATGGGCTATGTCCCCCAGAAGATCACTACCTCAATTGCCTTTTCGATCTCTGATCGTCATATGACGCCTGCCTTGCATGATTTGTCAATGTTTTTGCTTTCCAAATTGTGAATGATGTAACGTTGAATAATTAAATAAAAATTAATAAGTCAAGAAATAGTATGTTTTTTTTTTCTTCTTTCTTGACAACGAGGGGTGGATCAATTAGTCCAGATTTCTCACTTAAGATTCTCTTTACAGGAGGTCTTAAGTTCGAGTCACGCCAAAGGAGGGGAAATAGGCATGTTCCTATTGATGATCCTCTAGCTCCCTGGGCACAGCTCTTTGATCGGATCAATTACGGACGCCTCGTTTCCAGCAGCAGTGTATGAGTTGGAGCTACTAGGAAACCTGAGGGCTGATGGGAACCTAATGCTGAGCAGGGGAGCCAGTGATCAATCATCAGCTGAACAATCAAGTATGTGAAGGCTCCTTGTGCGCAGAAGTATACAGGCTAAGTAAGAACCTGTTTAAATATATTATAAATAGTCCAATAGCATCAAGTGAACTTATCACCAACACATGCCCTCTTATTTAAGCGGGGAGACGAGTATGTTGAATATCGTAGTGGGAGATTAACCCCAGGATTTTAATCTTGGACACCCTTCAAGATGAGATTCCTACAATTTGCAGCAGTCGACGACAATAGAAAAATGTAACGACACTTGAACTAAAGAAAGAACAAATGAATAGAAAGAACGGCCAACCTCATAAGTCATAATTAATAGTTAATATAAGTATTTTAATCTGAATTTCCCCAAAGTTGTGTGAAATATTATAGAATTTAATCTTTAGGTGAATAGACATCAACCACATTGAAAGACCTCAACGAAGCTCAATTTTACCATGGGAACGTTTTCTTAATGCATCAGGCCAGAGGAAATTAATAGAAAGTCAAGGATAACAACATTTGAATTTATCCACCCACCTGTCAAACAGCTTGAAATGAGAGTAAATTGTGGCCAAATCAATCGTGGCTATCAATGTTGACTTTCACCACAAAATAAAATTAAGTTCCAATTTGTTAAATCTAAGAAAGAAAAAAGAGGAGACAACATGGTACAGAAGAATATCCGGTTTTCTGTGGCTTTCAAATGTTGTCATGTGGCAGCAATGACGAGGAGAAGAGATTAAACAAAAGACGGAGTCAAGTCTACGGTAAGAGAGGGAACAGATGCCAGACCAGGAACATAACAAACCTGTCATATTCCAACATGCTATTCATGACATCACACCATCGTAATAGAAATGAAGATTATGTCAATATAGCAGCACAACATTATAAGGTTCCTCCAAATGTTGTGCAATGACGATGGCATTTGCTCAGGCACCTGGAAACTTGGATGCTTTAAATTATTGGGTGTATCATTGATTATTTTTTGTTGGAACTTAGGTTACACAAAAGGATTTTGCATCTATTTAGCGTCTAAAATTTTATGCCTGCATCATATAGAAAACTATAAATTATTTGTATGCGTTTATTAAATTTTAACATTTATAAATAGCGAGGACAAATCTTGAAACAACTGTTAAAGTTATTCCTTTGTAACTGAGATATCATGAGTTCGAGTTATAGAAACACCATATTTATAAAACGAGGAGCCTTTTTAATATTTTATAAATAGTCAAATTTTCTTTTATCTTTTTATTATTACGCCAAATCCTTAGAAGCTGTTTGGTTTAAAGGAATAGCTATTCTATTACATAACTATTCCTAGCATATTACTAATCCTATGTTTGGTTAGAAACCAAACTCAGGATAGCTATACATCAGGAAAATCTATTCTTAAATTATGAAGAATACACAAAACTCATCTCTACCTATCTTTAACTTTTCCAAGAATAGCTATTCCAATAGAAGACAACTTTATCCTTCTCACAATTAATAATAATAATAAGATAATTAATTGCGTATAATAAAATTAATAATAAAAATAAGAATATTAAGAATAATAATAACTAGAAAATTTCTAACAATTATTAATAATGATAACAATAACTAATAATTAATAATAACAATTACAATAAGAATAATAATAAGTACAAAATAATTAATAATATTAATAATAATAGTAATAATAAGAAGAAGAAGAAGATAATTAATTTAGTATAATAAATTTAATAATAAAAATTATTAATAATATTAATAATAAGTAGAAAATTTATAACAATAATTAATAATAAAAATAACAATAACAATAATTAATAATTAATAATAATAAAACAATAACAATAACAACAACAACAACAACAACAACAACAACAATAATAATAATAATAATAATAATAATGAGTTTAATAATATAATTAATAATAAAATTGATAATTTAATAATAAGTAGAAAATTTATAACAATATCTAATAATAATAAGAATAATAAAGTGAATAATAATAATAATAAGGACATTTTGGTCTTTTTGTTACTTATTTCTTTCTTATTCCAAGTTTATATTTTCAAACCAAACATTGGAATAAAAATTCTTTCTATATTTCATTCCCTAAACCAAACAAAGTAATACTCATTAAGTTCTATTCCTTATCTTTTTTATTCCTAGGAATAACTATTCTATTCTTTATCTATTCCATTACTTAAACCAAACAGGCCGTTAAAGATTTATGGGTTGCTTGATTAATGGGTTTAGGGAGATATCAATAGGTAAAGATTAAAAATTGCTTGATAATATATTATCATTGCATGAACAGTGTTTTTATATCCGAGTTTGGGACATTATTTCATACCCCCGACTGTAAGAGGAATGAAAGTCATTTCAGTACTATGCGCAAATTTCACGGGCATGATAGATCGTTGTCACGCCCATGAGAAGAGTATCATGTCACGCCCGTGATACTTCTTTTTTTTATAGCAATTAAATATGTAAACCAAATTTTATTTCTTTTTCTAACAAAACAATATTATGATTAAACTGTAATTTGAAGACATTATTTGGATGATGATTTGTCGATGCAAGCAAATACTATAGCACTGTTTTCTTCAAGAGCTATTAGAAAGAAAATACCACGGTATACTTAATTTTAAACATTCTATCATCATAAATGGGTATATAAATTAAATATAATTAATTAAAATATATTAAAATTGATGTAAAATAAAATTTTAACAATTTTTTTAGTTCTCAAGATTTTTAACAAACCACTACCATCAATAATAATAGTAATAGTAATCAGTCATTCGTCCTAACTAGCCATCATAATTATAATGATTATATTCATTCTCATTTCTCACTGTATTCATTCTTATTCCTATTATTATTGCCTCATGTGAATCAAACACCCCTTAATGTAACCTCGTAATCATTCTCTTTTTTATATATATGAAAAAGAAGTTAAATTTAATTTTTTAAAGATGTATAATGAATAAATTCTCATATCTAATAACCCATTTGAGTAAAGTACTTGGGAAACTTAAAGATAAATAAATAATAGTTAGAGCCTCTTCTGTTTTTTCTTCCGTTTTTTCTTACTTTATGCACTCTTGTAATCTTTTAACACATATGTTAAACTTAAAATCTCATATAACATTAGTTGATTGATCTCACGAAATGCATTCTATTAAAGGCGTGGGAACGTAGTCTTCAGGTTAACATCGACTGCAAAGAGTTGAGATTCTCAACACTACTAGTGACTATTAGCATCACATGTACTATCTTTTAGCAGACTTCAGTTTTCATTTGACTAATTCCTTTGTTTGATTATTCTTTATAATTGTTGCTTTAATTAAGGGCTGTTACTAGTTTGTTAATATTGCTCCTAAAGTTAAGGAGTCTCTTTAAGATCATTATTGTATTTAACATTTGGTTTATCATTCAATAAAAGTTCAATTGGTTTTCTAAACTCTTTATGGTATCAGAGCTAATACAGCTCTTACGAGTTTGATCCTTTCCTTCCTTTCAACGCACAAATAGCCCTTACCATCTTCAATGGCTTCCACGACCTGGCTTACTCTTATGAATGCTGATAATCCAAACACCAACAATCATATTGTGCAGTTTAACCCATCCTCACAATTGCCTATCAAACCGCAGGGCAGTTCCAATTTCTCTACATAGAAGACTCAATTAACATTCCTTCTCGAAGGTCATGAACTGGCTGGGCATCTTGATGGTTCTACACCTTGCCCCGAGAGGACAATCACTTGCGCCAACACAACTGAAATCCATATCACCTTTGGGTTTGTCAAGACCACCTCATTCATCAACCAAAGATGGCCTCTGTTGACAACACCATTGCATCCATCGTGGCCGTTGCATCTAATGCCAAGAAAGCATAGGACCTTCTTCATACCACTTATGAAAATAAAAGTCAAACCAAAATTTACAGCTTGCAAGATCAACTCAGTCGCATCACAAAGGACGACAAGTATATTTTTGAATATCTTCATAGAATCTGCACCATTGCTGATGAACTTGCTACTGTAGGTTCTCCTGTTGTTGTAGCTAAACTCACAGTTAAAATTCTCAATGGACTTGGTCCTGATTTTCAGGAAGTATCTACAGCAATTCGCAATTGTAGCCTTCCAATTGAATATCCTAAACTCTACGAAAAGCTCCTTGACCATGAAATTTTTCTTAAACATCAAGAACGACAACATTCATCTCTAATAACGGCTACTATAGCAAACAGACCCAACAACAATCGAAATACTCGATGCTCCAACAATAACAGCAATAACAACTCTCCGACATGGAATCCTAACAACAGGTACAATCAACAACCACAATTGCGCCAACAAAACAATAACACCTACAACAATCGTGTTCAATGCCAGTTATGCAATCGCCCTGGTCATATTGCCTCAGTATGCCGCTCCAAATCTCATAATCACCTTAGGCCAAAGCAAACTTTGTCACTGGATTTTAGTCATCTGCAAACCCATAGGTTCTAGACACGAGTGTCACACATAACATTACCACTAAGCCGTGTAATATGCCTGCGTACCACAGCATGGAGGAAGTGACAATGGGATATGGTAACAAAATACCCATTACTCACAATGGTTCAACTTCACTATATGCATCTAACTTTGTTTTTTATTTGTCTAATACTCTGTGTGCTCCTCAAATCAAACACAATTTAATTTAGTTTCCAACTTTTGTAAAGATAATCTAACTTCTGTGGAATTTTTTCCCTCTGATTTTCTTATCAAGGGTCTCGCAACACAGACACCCCTGGTGCACGGCTAAAATAGAAATGGGTTGTACGAGTGGCCAACTATCCATTCATCACGTTCTCCTCAAACTCACACAGTCTCCATAACGAACTCTGTTGAAACTTGGCACCGCAGGCTTGGCCATCCTCATGCTAGAATCATCCTCGTGCTAGAATTTTAAAATCTATTTTGCAAAATTTTACTGTTCCTATTTTAGTACTAGACAATTTAACATTTTGTAATTCTTATTTATCCAATAAATCTCATCGGCAATCATTTGCTCACCTTACTTTGTCAAGTTCCAAACATCTTCAAACCATTTTTAGTGATTTATGGGAACCATCCCCTGTTATTTCACTTGACAAAAAATTATACTATTGCTTATTTGTTGATCAATACATAAAATACAAATGGATCCACTGTACAAAACAAGAGTGAAGTTGAAACAATTTTTCAATATTTTTTTCCTCTCATGGAAAAACATTTCAATTTCAAAATATTGTCCTTCTACACTGATGGGGATGATGAATTTCATAGTCTTAGTTCATACCTTAGTTCTAATAGCGTTGAACACCTCGTTACTCCTCCATACACTCCACAACGAGTTGCTCTTGCTGAACGACGCCACCGTCACATAATCCCCATATCGTATACCTTATTAATTGCCTACCCACATCCACCTTAAACAATCATTCACCTTATGAAATGTTATTCCAAGCCAAACCAGATTACAAATCATTAAAAGTCTTCAGCTGCTTATGCTATCCATGGCTCAACCGTATTCTCAACACAAACTTCATCCAAGATCCACACCATGTATCTACTTAGTCTTTTCTCTTGCTCACCACTGTCATCAATGTTTTGATCCAATTAAATCTAAAATTTATTTGTCTCGTGATGTGATTTTCATGAAAAATGAATTTCCTTTAAAAACAATATTTACTAATATTTCTGCTTCTTTTAAACAGCTAGCATAGGATCCCTTGTCTCAACTTAGCTCACCTCAGGCCCACCAACAATCACCTACACCACCCAACCTAATTTCATATTTTCCTAATCTCATTCTTATAGGTAACTCAATTTTCGATATAGATTTGGTCGCTCGTTCAACCAACAACTACTTATGTCGCACATTAATAGATTCTACACAACCCTTGTCACAAAAAACGACGATAATTTTATTAACACCAAAGGATTTGTACAAAAGACTTAGACACACACACTACACACACTTTCTCACTTAGTTTGGTGGTACACCTCACACACCTCTCTCTTTTTTTATATCTTTTTTTGTTTCTATATATCATCTATCTAAATGGTGTTTGGATTGCCTATTTATAGGCAATCCATCACTGACCTTGCAACTTGCAAGGAAACCTCTAGATTGCCCAAGTTGGCATAGGCAATCCATCACCGACCTACAAGGAAACCTCTAGATTGCCCAAGTTGCAAGTTGCCAACTTGGGCGATCTTTCCAGATTTTTTTTTTTTTTACATATCTAGACTTTTCCTAGCTCTAGAAATTTCTACAAGGGTTTAAGAAATTTGTTGGTGATTTCTAACAACCCTCACCTCCTTCCACTACTACTCCACTTGCTACATTAGAACCCACTCCTTCTATTTTCCTCAACTCATTAACCCGACATATTGTTACCCGTTCTCAAAATAACATCTTCAAACTGAAACCCATTTTTTATTATGTGGCTAAAGTTCAATCTGACATTACTCCACAAACCTTCGTCCAAGCTAACAAATTACTAGAGTGGAAACAAGCTATGAAAAGAGAGTTTGATGCATTGATGAAAAACTAAACTTGGTTCCTCCTAACCCCTCCAAAATGTTGTCTCCTGTTGATGGTTGTACAGGATTAAAAGAAAACCAAATAGCTCTATTAACCGCTACAAGGCTCGACTTGTCGCAAAAGGATTTACACAACATTCAGGGATTGATTATCATCCAACATTTAGTCATATTGTTAAGCCAACACCGATTAGAGTGGTTCTATCTCTTGTTGTTCAATTCTAATGGCCAATCCGGCAGCTTGATGTCAACAACGCTTTCCTTCAAGGTAGTCTTGACAAAAAGGCATACATGACTCAACCACCAGGTTTTAAAGATCCATCATATCCTTCTCATATTTGTCAGCTCAAAATGGCCATTTATGGTTTAAAGCAGGCCCTTGTGCCTAGTACAATGAACTTAAAGCACATCTTCGTTCCGATAGCTCTTTATTCATCGTGAAGGATTTTGTTATCAGTATTTACCGTTTAGTTTATGTTGATGACATCATCGTAACTAGCAACCATAACACAGTGGTCTAACAAGTCATTTCGTCCCTTGCCACTCGTTTCTCTGTTAAAGATCTTGGTCACTTACATCACTCACTTGGGGTTGAAGTGTTAAGGCATTCAGATTGCCTCTTCCTATCTCAAACTCGATATATTGCTGATATTCTTCAAGCGAAAAATATGTGCAATTGTAAATCAGCCAAGACATCCATGAGCTCCTCATAAATGTATCGTGTCCTTAATGGCTATCCACCTGCATATGCCACAAAGTATAGACAAGTTGTTGGCAAACGTCAATACTTGAGTTTCACAAGGTCGAATATTTCATATTCAGTGAACAAACTGTCACAATTTATGCATTCTCCTTCTCAACTACATTGGAAAGCAGTTAAACGGGTTCTCAGGTATCTCAAGAGCACTATGACTCATGATCTCTGTTTAAGGAAATGCAACGCCACGAATCTAGTCATGTACTCTCATGTATTGGGCAGGCGATGTAAACGATCACATCTCTACTACTGGTTGTTTGCAATATCTCAGCTTAAGTCCTATAAGTTGGTTGTGAAAGAAACAAACAACAATTGCACGATCATCCACTAAGGCAGAATATTGAGCTGTAGCAAGTGCACTAGCTGAAACAACTTGGGTTAAAAACCTTCTCTTTGAGCTTCGCGTTATTCTTCCAATGTCCCCTATCATCTACTGTGATAACATTGGAGTTATATACCTCTGTGAAAATCCAGCTTTTCATAGTCGCATGATGCACATCATTGTTGATTTCTATTATGTCCGAGATCAAGTTCATCGCAAGCTTATTACTGTTGCACACATCCATGTTGCTGATCAACTTGCGGACTCACTTACCAAAGCTTTATTCAAGCCTGCCTTTGATTGTTATCTTCCCAAGTTAGTTTGTCCCTCTCCGTCTCACTTGAGGGGGGCATCTTAGCATCACATATGCTATCTTTTAGCTGACTTCAGTTTTTATTTGACTAATTCCTTTGTTTGATTTATTCTTTGTACTTGTTGCTTTAATTAAGGGTTGTTACTAGTTTGATATATAATATTGCTCATAGAGTAAAGGAGTCTCTTTGGCATCATTATTGTATTTAACATTTGGTTTATCATTCAATAAAAGTTCAATCGGTTTTCTTAACTCTTTAGTGACAAGGAAAGGTAAGAAAGAAATGTATCAGTGGAACTTGATGACAACGAAACAAAGTCTTCAAGCTAACTATTTGTTGTCAAAGCCGTATAAATCACTCTTCATGCTCATTTCTTTTTAACTTCTCTTTTTAATTATTTATTTCCCATCAAACTCATTTTTAATTATTTTTCAATTTCTAAGATGTAAAGAGTAGTAAAAAAATTGATCAATACATTTTTAATATTGTAATTCTGTCTTCTTTAAATTCCATTTTGTTTTTCCTATTTCTTGGTGAAGGCGAGGAAGGCACTAGTTTGGAAGTACTGACGTTTTACATGAAGACCCTGTAGAAGCTGGTTTAAAGGAGTTTCTGACTCAATTTGTCACATACCAGTGGTTATTTTAGAGCGCAACACGGCAGGTGATTTTCCACCGACTCAATGGCCACTTACCCAACTTCCCAATAGCAATCCAAATGTATCTATCTGAATTTTGCCCGTACACACAAGAGAAGGAACAAAACATAAACCCCATAAACATCATACAGCGATATCCTGACGGATGTGCCTGAGCAGCACCGGAATCACAATACCTGGCGAGCTCAACTGAGGCAGGTGGCCGTCCGTTGACATGACTTCCACGATTGACCCACCACCGAGGTTTTCATGTAAGTACTCGGACGCGACCACCGGCACAGCCAAGTCCTTCATGCTTTGTATTATGTGACAAGGAACCGAGACCAATTGCAGGATTTGCCTCATGTCACTTTGGAATATTGTCTGTGCCACACTAAGAGCTATATCAGGCCTCATGTTGAAAAGGGTCCGGCTGAATTCTTGCACTGCCACCGAGTCCATGTCACCGCCAACGGCTAGTGGTGCGAACCCGGCGCACCAGGCTTTATAATTGGATTGCATGGCTTCGAATAGCTGGTCTAGATCCTCTTGCTCAAATCCTCCATAGTAATCCACATCATTCAAGTACCTAGATCAAACAGGACTAACGGGTTAATGGCTAATTGCCTGATGTCATTAGCGGCATTAAATCATAGAGAAGATATCAAATACTAAAGCAATTGAACAGACTTCATTAATCACTTATCACTCACTATATTCAATCATCGCTTTCATATGTAAGAAAGGTCATGACTTTGGATTGAAATGATTAGCAGAAAAGAAAAATATTACCGGACAAAAAGGCCGTCATGGTGACTTAATTTGTTAGACGGCAACTTCAAGAAACGAAATCATGGTTCACTTTTTACCTTGGGGAAGCCGAAACCATGACGAGTTTAGAGAAGAGATCAGGGCGACTGATGGAGGCAAGAGCACCAATCATGGCAGAAACTGAGTGGCCAACGTATATACAAGACTCCACTTGCAGTTCCTCAAGGATTGCAAGCAAGTCATAGGAGTAGCCTTCAATTGTGGAGTACCTGTTGAAATCGAAGTAGTCTGGATTTGTTGTGCCAGCTCCCATATTATCATACAAAATAACCTTGTAATCCCCAAGGAGGTGAGGTACAAGGTGTTTCCAGACAGATTGGTCTGTGCCAAATCCATGAGCTAGAACTATGACTTGTCTTCCAGCGCCCAGGATCTTGACATTGTGAGCTTCTTCTACAACACCCATCTTTTGCCTTTTTCTACTGCTTGTCAGAGTCAGTGAATTTCACCTAGACTTGTTAGGTTCGTGCCAGGAGGTGAGAACGAGTAGGACTCTTTGCTTTTGGTGGAAAGATTATAAGGTCGGGGGCTTAATAAGGACCTCATCTGTTGATTTTTTTTCCCCATTATATTATTAGTTTAAACATAAGTAAGGTTAGTGTTCATTATTTCTTATCTCGTCACCATATTGTATCATTCACATCACAGGGCTCTCCAGGATCTGGCCTTCGACGACATCAATTTTGGTATGATGGAGTGGAGAATTTGGGAGTTTGTAATGTGCCGAACGCGAATTTAATGCCAGAGTTAAAAATGTTGACCAACACACAGTAAAGGATCACCACTAGCTCACATGGGGGCATCTTCCACTATTGGCTATATATCTTCCTAGAATCGAGTAACCAAAGGAGGAAAACTGTGGTATTCGGAAAAAAAAAAAAAAGGGATGTTCTTCAATTTTAACCTGTTATTTTCTATATAATGAGTTTGTATAATTTGATTTGCACAACAAAGTTATCAAGTAAATCTCCATTGAGAAAAAAAGACAATGCATTTGGTTATTTGCCTGACAATGTTATGGCTGCTTAAAAACAGGTTTGGCCACTAACCCACCAGCTAATCGCATCTACTACTTTAAAGTTAAACAGCCTTACGAGTTCCTGAATCCTGTACTGGATTGATGTGGGTTGGACAGAAGCGGCCACATTAACACATTTCACACCTGTGGTCTTTGATTGGCAAGATTAAAGCAAAGAGGAAAGTGGATCCACTCAAAATGACCCCAGAAAGCCAGAAGATGGCCTTGGAAGGTTGTGAATTGCTCTACCAACTAAGCATAATCAAAAACTATCTTTGGAGATCCACGCCAACATTCACTCCAAACAGGACATGACATACCACACTTTAATTTGCATATAAAATTGTGGACACACCAACTAATAATGTGGATGCGTACGCCCATCGCTTTTGGCTGCTGTATGAACCTATGTAATTGTTTATTATAATATAATCAATCAATCTAAGCAAGATTCTTTTAAGATGGAAAATTCAGGCTCTCTTTCTTTTTCTGAGGTTGCAATTATGACAAATATGATATTGCATGGTTATTTTTTAATTAAAAAACTCTTAATCAAGTTGCTCTGGAGTGTTCTCTAATTAAATTTCTACATTTTTGTTTGTGTAATCTGTAAATTAAAAAACTTAACCGATTCGACTGTTTCAACCGTTAAAATTTTGAAGTGCTTCACTTTTCGGTTCAGTTTTTAAATCATCAGTTCGATTTATTTTAATAACTCTTGTTGTCAAAATTTTCTCAATTTATTAATTAGTTGGTCAATTTTTATAAATTAATAAGTTTTTATAAACTAAAAGAAACCCATTCATTTTTATTAACAATCTATTTTTTAATTAAATTTCAAAATCTTTGATGGGCACGCCAATCATTTTTCAAATTCTTTATTTTTATTCAATTTTTAGCTAATTTTATTGCGATCTAATACTGGTTAAACCTTCCAAGCTGTTTGATCAAGTTTTTAAAATATTGGTAAATACTGAACTTTTAACACCGAAAGTAGTTGTTTTAAGGAGATCAAAAACTCGAACCCAAGACCTGCAGTGTAGAAAACACTTAGAAACTCACCTTCAATTCTGTATTAGAGACTTTAAAACGGTACTACAAAATTTGTGTTCCACAACACTTGTAATTGAGGAGGCGGCTTTTGATCTGCTGACATTATGATTCTTTTGACAGAGAATTGAAAACGAAAGATGTGAGGGATGATGAAGGGAAAACAGCTTTTTCTTTTTTCTTTTTCTGTTTTTATTGATCCTGAGTCATGAATGAAGAACTAATTAATGAACAATTGTGGATTGAGGATAACTGTATACACGACACCTACATTAATGGAATAAAGAAACTGCTAAGGTCCAACCGCCCAAAGACATCAATGTTAGTCTGCAAAAGTAGGGCAAAGAAGAGAAGGCTAGTTGTTAGATGGAAATGTATTATTTATGCAACAAGATTGGTCCCAGAGAACCCCTATCCCCTAAATGTGACACGCCTTGCACTAGTTGGTTACCTGAATACGACAATACGAGGGTTGGAAATTGTTGAGGAATCCGAAACTTGGATCTTTGACAAAGTCTTACAGAAAAAGCCTAAACAAACCCTGGAAAGTAAAGAAAGGCAGGGAAAGCAGCAATAGTGATATCGGTATTCGACGGATGGACGTTTCCTGAGAACCGAAGACTGGTTATGGTGTGGACAGATAGTTTGGAGAAGAATAAGTTAACCAACAATATTTTTCAATCAATGATCTTCTCCCGGATTAACGCAAATCAACCCTAAATTACGGAATATCATAACAGAAATCATTCCTTGTACCCAAAAAGGTGGAATCGCCCACCCTAAGCGCCCCCACTCCTCGGCTTGACAGAGTCGTGAGGGGATAAATCACGGTTTGATCTCATTTAGCTTCTCAGAAAGGCGGCCCAGTGCTCAGTGTGCACAAGGAGTCACCACATTAGATGAACTCCTACACTACCGCTGCCGAGACTCAAACCTGAGACATTCTACCCAATTTCCTTTCTGATGACCAAATGAGTTACCCGTGTGGGCTACAGAAATAATTCCTTAATTTGTTAATTGAGATGCCTATTTTAAAAGGAATTATAAAATAAAATATCTATTAATATTCTTTTGTCTAAAGAGTTAATTATTGAAAATTTTATCACTGTAACTTTTTATGAGGGTGATTTTTTTTTCCAAGTATGTTTGGTATAGGGTGAATTTCATGATTTTTTCCTCTTTGCTTCTTCTTAAAATTTGATTTTGGCACTTTGTAATCTCCTCTAATAATTATATCATTATATGTATTACCTTTTAATTAAATAATTTAGGACAATCTTTTCGGTTTCTTAGTTTTAGACCTTTATGGAGAGGTTTTTCTTCGCTCTTTTTCAGTAAGATTATCCTTTCTATTTTCTTTAAGAAATGGTTTAAATTTCCTTGTTTAATTAAATCATTGGTCATTTTTCAAAAATTTTACAGTCATTGGACTGTGTCTAGAGTCATAGTAAAAACAATATTATATAGTCTTTTTCCTTTTGGTAGAGTTGGTAGTCATTTGTTTTGTTTTAATGCTAAGTCATTCTCCAAGACATAATCAACTACTATATTTAATGATGTCTTAAATTTAAGATCTTCCAAAGTATTCACTTTATTATCAACCTTAGCTTGATCAGTTTGTGATTTTTTATTTGTTAGACTTCTTACATTTTGTTTAGTGTCTTCCATATTTAAATATTGTTATCAGTAATTTAATGGAAAAGCTTACGAAGGGGAAGTCTAGTACAATGGTCCTTATTTAATGAAAAAGCTCAATTTCTGGTGGTTTAAGTCTACGACAATGGCCTTTGTTCAATAAAAGAGCTCAGTTTTTGGTGGTTACCTTCTATTTAGAGTTGCTTCCACATTTCTAGTTGACTTTATGCCCTTATATCCTCCATTTGCGTGTTAACAGGGAGCTAAGATTGGATATTGGTAATTGTATAATGAGAATATCCTTGATTTACTAAAGCATAGTGGTTGTTAGAGGTTGCTCCTTTTTCTCTTTTTTCTAAAATTCTCTTGTTTCTCTCTACCAAATCTCATATACTAAGATGTATAGTGTTATCTTAAACAATGTCCAATAACTGTTCCTCTTCTTCCGATTAGCACTACACCATTGTACAATATTGGACTAGTCTTTGCTCATGATGCTTTTGTTGCATAGATTTGTGGCAGTGTGCCAAATCTTTTGTGTTGTGCTACATAAGAATTAGAGAGCTCAGTGATTCATTATCCCTATTGCATAAAGTTTTCCTTTAAGTGCAAGATAAGATGAAAGATGCCTTCGGGTATGCTCGTGGGAACCATACCAATTGGTACCAAGGGACTTTTGACATTTGCAATATTCGAAGGTAGTCTCTATAAAATAAGTTAGTAAATTTCCCAAAGTGATTTAGACACCAATGAATGTTGTCATCTTGAGGTTTAAGGCTGAAAGCTCCATAGGATAGTAGGATTGTATTGCTTCTTTTACAGTTGCTTCATCACGGATTGCATTTTTTATAGTTTAAAGAGAAGGTATTTCATTAAGGTCTAGTAGAGTCCATGAGTCATCCCAGAAGGAAGTTGTAGCTCCATCCCCTAGTCCATACATAATACACCTTTTAGCTTTGTCCCTTAACTTAAGGATGTGGATCATGGTCCACAAGGAGCTTGATTTACGTTTCAAACACCAAAATTTACTTCTCTTGATATAGAATGCATAGATCCACCTGACCTAAAGTGAATTTTTATCATTAAAAACTCTCCATATTCTTTCAATGAATTAAACCTGGTTGGTTAACTTGATTGAATAGATTCCCAATCCCCCCCTTACATTCTTTGGAAAACATGTTATTCCACCTTACTTTGGCTATTATCTTATCTTTAGAGTTTCCTAACTAGATAAATTTCCTTAAAAGTTGTTCGATGGTCTTGGGCATGTTCTCTGGAAACCAAATGTGGGAGCTCCAATATATATGCAATGCGTTCAAAATAAAATTGCAAACCTGTACCCTTTTAGCTTGATATTCTTCTTCAGATCTTCTCTATAATAGTTTTAAAATCACCGTATGAAGGTCTTTTTATGGAGATAGGAATTCCAAGATCAAAAATTTGAGGGCTAGAGCCTTTAATACCCGTTAAGCTTTCTAGGCTATTAGTGATAGTTCTAACACTTATAGAGAGGAATAACTAGTTCTTTTGCTTATTGATTTCTAAACTTGATAAGTGTTTGAATTTTTTTAGAGCCTCAAGTAGAATGCTCACTGAGATTAGATCAACTTTTGAGAAATGAATTAAATCATCTATAATGGATAAGCTTCAAAGATTTGTACTTCAAATGAAATTTGAACCTCCTATTCTTTAATATTCCTTTATTGATAAGTCTAATGAGAAATTTAGAATAAGGGGTCCCTTTTTCTCATTCCCCTTGCCCTTTGGAAGAGCTTAGCAAGACTTCCATTTATTAGTATCCCTTGTGAAGTTCCAGTTATACATTATATAGTCCATTGGAAAACTTTTGCTAAGAATCCAAAAGCATTCAAATTGTTAAAAAGAAAGTCCCAATCTAGGGAGTCAACGGTATTTATGAAGTCCATTTTAATTGCTTGATTTTTTATTGAAGACTTTCTATTGTGATTCTTTGGGAGTTTTTGCATAACGAGAATGTTATCTCACATTATTCTTTCGTTTTTGAATGTCCCTTGTGAAATATTAGTGAGCTTTGTAAAATGCTTTTCAATTTGTTTGCAAGCATGCTAGAAACTATTTTATAGATGATGTTGTAACACAAAATTAGCCTAAAGTCTCTCATTAAACTTGGGGAAGCAGATTTTAGGATTAAGAAAATGTAGGTTTTTTATTTCTTCAAAAGCTTGCCTAAGTTGAAGAATTTCATCAAAACATCATCGATCATATCTTTGGTATGGTTCCAAGTTTGTTGAAAAAAGAAGGCATTTAAGTCATCTAATCCTGGAGCCTTAAAGGGATTCATTTTAAAGAGAGATTCCCTAATTTTTTAGGCTTAGCAAGGCTTAATCAAAGAATTAGCATCCTGTATTGAAATTGGGTTACCAATTAAAGATTTTAGAAATTAGATAGAGGGCGAAGCAATAAATTTAGTTCCCAATGTATTAGAAAAATAGGATATATCTTCATTCTTAATTTTAGCTTCTGAGTTTAACTAAGTCCTATTTATGTCAACTAAAGTTGAAATCATGTTTGTATTTCTTCTAGATAGTAAGGACTTGTGGAAAAACTTGATTTCTTGTCTCCATCATTTAGCCAAGTGATTCTCAATCTTTAAAGTATCAAAGATAGATGATGCTAAAATGTTGAGCTATAAGCCCTTGTAGCAAATTTCTCATCCTCTACCATATTTATATCTATGGAAAAGTAAGGAAGATTAAATCCTCTCTAGTTTTCCTTAGCCTTTTTCAAGGCTTTAAAGTGTTTGGAAAACAAGTTTTTTTGCAAGATTTTGAGCTTAGTTTTGATGTGATGAAGCTTTTCCATGCAGATATATTACTTGTAGCCTTGGACTATATGACTTAGCCCTTTAATGATTGTAACCTCAACTTCCACCTTTATTAGAATGTTGTTAGATCTAAATAGAGAACTCCTTCTTTGAGAATTGAAAAGGTTCTAAACAGTGATAAATGCACAATTCAAAGAAGTTTATTGTTAAAACATGCTAAGTTATTAGGAAAGCATTTAACCATTTTTCATTCATTAAGGCCCGATCCAACTTTTTCCTGATAAACCTCTCTCTTGTTTTTCCATGTGTAGAACATTACTTTCATTTTTAGATTAGTGACTTAGATATGAATTGTGTAATTTTTTGAAATCTTCATTATGGTTCTTCAACCTAAAATTTCCTTTAGTTTCTATATGATGGATGAAGCTATTGAAATCTCTAATTATTAGTTGAGGTTCTTTGATTGAATCCCCTATTTTCTTGAGTTTGTTCCACGGAGGAATGCACTGGAAGGAATAGTTAAAAGCATAAACAAATGTTATATAAAGACTCACTTTTTCATCTTTCAATTTGATTTAGAGATAACTCAGTTGCTCCTCTTATTATTATTGCATTATTTTTGCATTTTATGGATCAACTACTTCTAAAATCCTCCCATTTAGTTGTTGATGATTGATCTGTACATGCTTATGTTTTTTTCAAAAAATTCAGCCTCACCATGTTTTGGTTTTTGATCCTCATTTCCAAAAGACCTAACAAAAAAGCATTAGTTTCATTGATATAATCATACACCATTTGTTATTTTTTGGTACTACTAATTCCTCTTATTTTCTAGACTAAAATGCGCATCGTATTGCGACAAGGGAGGGTTTCTTTTTCCTTTTAGAGCTTCTAGTAACTCTATGAAATCCTTCTTCTACATTGTCTTTGAGACTTTCCTTAGGAGTGCTAGGTATCCTATTAATGGATAAAGGAGCTTCATTTTGACTTGACACCCAATGTATGACTTCCTTTTCTTTAGGTATTTGTTCAATGTTTGGAGGGTTTGTGGAGTGTTGGATCTTGGGATCATAATCAATTTGAGTACTAAATTCTACTAATATATTAACATAAGTTAAAGGTTGA
>JANKOD010000191.1:22531185-22563990 GCA_026284645.1 Erythroxylum acuminatum
TATACGTAGATTAAGCCTAATTAAATGCATTTGGAGATGGGAGCTTGAAATCATTAGAGATATTTGGATGTTAATTTTATATCTCATTATAAAAAAAAGAGAAGATATATATATATATATATATATATTGAATTTATGCATGTTTTCTACATTTGCATGTTTTAAACAACCATCCCTCAATTTTTTGAGCCTTTATTTCGCCTTTCTTTGTTTCAAACCCACATTACACACCCAATAGCCCCATTACAACCTAGCAAGACCTATTGATCCTTAAACATTAAATGCTACATTAGTGGAGATAGGTTAGGATATCTTGACTATGGGATTGGTTAATTAATTATATCATCATTATGTATGAGATACTTCGGTTATAAATTGTTGTGGAGCCTATTTTGGTTTTCTTTGCTTCTTGCAAGATGAGGGTTTTCCATAATTGATCAAAGGTTAAAGGAATATTGACTTGAGTAATTTCTCAGTTTCTTGTACCATAAAGGTGGGAACGATTTGAATAGAAAGGCTAAAAGTAAATTTGAGAGCTTGGATTTACTGTTTTTACGATTCCTTGGATGAGCAACTTTGAAAACGTTTTCTCAATCTTTATTTTGCTTGGGGACAAGCAAGAGTTTGAGTTTGGGGGCATTGTTTAGTCCAATTCATATAGGTATTTAGGTCATATTTACATTTATTTTGCATATTCATTCATTCATTTTAGTAGCATTTTTAGGTTAATTTATTTATTTTCATTGAGTTTGGTATTTATTTTATCTTTTCTTGTTTCTTCGTAGAAAGCATGAAGTTTGGCTTCTAATCACACCTAATCCACCATGGAGAAGAATTTACAACTTCAAAAGTAGCAGCAACTTGAGGAAAACGACGTAGCAGAGAAATAGGAGGAACAAAACGCCATCAGCACATGAGAGAACAAAAACACAGGAGCTAGGAATTAGAAAATACACAACAGCTGGCAAGTTAAAAGTGTCCACAAACAAAACGACACAGCAGAAGGTCCAGAAGAAGAGTCCAAAATGCAGTGGACTAGAGGACATTTTTGGGGGAAAAACGTTTTAACGTGTAGGTTTTTATTTCAGAGAAAACTAGGGACCCACAAAAAGGAGACACCGCAGCTCCAAGACCTGACACACGACGCACACCGTAGCTCCAAGACCTAACACACGAAGACAAAACGAGAAAGAGAGAAAAAGGCAGCAGATTGGAGAAAGGAAGGAAAACATGCAGGAAAGAGAACCATTCCCAGACAACGCCGCAGCTGCGAGACCCATTCCAGACCTAGGTTTTTGATGTTTATGTCCAGGATTCACTAGAGTTCTTCGTTCCTTACTCCTCTAATGTCTATTCTGCTTGTTTTGATATTTATTTTGTTGAACATGAACATGAGTGAGTATATTTCTTATTGGGTTTCAAAGATGGGATGTAGTTTTCGAATTTCTACTTGATTTGATTCTGGATTTTATTAAATAAAATTGATTCGTGACTATTGATTCTTGTTTTGAGTCATCACCACCACTACCATTGCCACATTTCTCTACTGCCACAGCTTCCTCTGGTGGCACGATGTTAGACTCCTAAGTTTGAGATAACCGAATCTTGCAAACATTGGTGAGCCTTGATTAGTGTTCAACACGCAGAATAACGGAACAAGGCAAACACTTGCTAGGAGGCAAGGAGGAAAAGGAGTAATGTCAAGCATCGGTATGCCTTGGTGCACATTAGCGAAAATCTTCGACGAGATGCAAGATTCGGATGTAAGACTAAAAGAAGGTTTGAGGTGGACTTCGAGTGGAAGACTAGCTGGATCACACACATGACGGGAATATGTGAGAGTTCCAAGGTGACTTAGCAAGGAGATCAAACATGGTGCAAGTTTTGAGAGAGTTTCGAACCTTGTACGAGTTGACTTGACTAAGGTTCTTGATGGACTAAGGATTTAGTATGTGCTCAAGTGGATAAACCATGGCTAATGGAGTTGGCATGAGTAAGCATTGGATGGATTAGTGCGTTATTGGATTGGATGACTCATCAGCAACGGATAGAGATAAGGAGATCTTGGATGATGTGGTGGATAAGATCAAAGTAGATGAACATCAGCTCTAAGAGATAAAGATCATGTGGAAGAAACATTTGAAGATATAGGAGATCTTCGTGGATATGGATAATCATTCCTATATAGTGTAATCTTTTATTTGTTATTGTGATGTAGCTTAATCCTATTAGATAGAGCCTTAATTAGATGGAGATGTCATCTATTGGTTAGTATGATATAGTCTGATAAGGATAAGATAGGATAAGATTGTGATCTTAGCTAGTAGAGTTTTATTAGGATTCTAACCTAGTCATCTAGAGGTGCCTATAAATACCTCATTTGAGCCTTGCTCTTCTCAGAGAAGGGAGTGTGAGAGAGACACTCTGAACAGATGAGTGCAAGAGACACACAAAGTTGAGAGAGCATTCCTTTGTATACTTTAAGGGAAGTAATAAAGGTTGGCAGTTTGTTGTATCTTTTCTTATGTTATTGTTGCCTTTGAATATTTTATTGCTTCTGTAGTTTCTTACGAGTCTAAGAGTTAAACACTACGGAGGTCGTGAGGCATTCGAGAACTAGATTGTTGGTCGATGATCACATGGGAAAGGCTGAGTCTTGCTTAAACTGATCTAAGTGAAATTGTCGTGCAAAGGAGTAGAAGCGACTTGTGGATAAGATCAGTGCTTAAAAAGAACTTTGTAACAACTGGTATTAGAGCTAGGTTTGAGATGGCGGGAGACAGAAATTTGATGGAAAGTGTCAACCGAGTGGAGGTACTTATTAGGCTGATTCCTCAAGTAGAGAAAGAGGTGACTTCTTACAACACTCGATTCGAGATGTTGGAGGCGCAAATCCAACAGTTACAACATCAAATAACAGAGTTAATGAAGGCACAAGAGGAGTCTAAGTTCGGGGTGAGGATCTTAAGGTAAGTCGTTGTAACACAGGATGTTGGACGAGCGGAAAGCACTTCATTGAAGGTGCTAGAGCCATAATTTCTCGACAACAAACAAATTGCCAAAAAGCTCAAAAATTTCTTGTGGTACATATAGTAGTACTTTGCAACGGCAAAGGTGGCTGACTTGGAGAAGGTGTCGATCACAGTGATGTATTTAGTGGAGGATGTAAAGATGTGGTGAAGAACGAGAACCTCCAATGACATCAGTGCAGGTAGATGTCCTATCGACATTTGGAAGAAGATAAAGAAGGAGGTAATGGATCAGTTCCTCCTCAACAACACTTTATAACTTGCGAGGGAAGCCTTGAAGAGGTTAAAGCAAGACGACGCAATGGGGGAGTATGTGAGGAAATTCACATCTTTGATGTTGGATGTTCAGAACATGTCGGAGGAGGATAAGTTATTCAATTTCATAAGTGACTTGCAAGGATGGGCACAAATGGAGCTTCAAAGGCAGAACGTGAAGGACCTCCCAAATGCAATAGTGACTGTGGATGGCTTGGTGGATCTCAAAATGCCACCATTGATTCGAACTAGCTACAAGGCCAAGAAGAATGCTGGGATGCGGAATGACTCAGAGAAAGGCAAAGAGAAGGTAGGTGAATCTTCTCAAGGTAAGAAACAAACAAAACGAGATATTGCTTATTTCATTTATAAAAGGTCACATTTTGCTCGAGAATGCCCAAGACGGAAAGTGGGTGGGGAGCAAGTAAATTCCATGGTCACGAAAGATTAAGAAGGAGGAGAGGATGACTCGATGGAAGAAGTCCACCTCAATAGTTTTGCTGTGGTGGGCACAATAAGCCTTGCGAAGGAGCGTCCTAACAAAAGCAAGCAGACACCCTTTAGAGAGAGAATAGCAAGCAGACACCCTTTAGAGAGAGAATATGGTATGTGGAAGATGTGTCAATGGCTAAAGAGTCTTCGAGGAAACCACACGTAGAGGACTATCCTTAGATTATTTCAACAAGGGCATCGATTTCTTCTATGTCGTCGTCAAAAAGTTATTGCGACAATTGTTTGTCTTTCAGCGAAAAAAATTTCGTCGCCAAAAATGACTTCTATTGTAATGTCTTTTCGTTCATATAAATAACTATTTATTTCATAAACAGAGTTGCTCAAAAGTTAATCTCTGTAGTTATCTATTGAGTAAGCATTATATCCTAGACTGTAAGAGGCAAGAGTATCCGCCATAGGTTAGTAATAATAAGACAAGGCAGTATTAAATGATATACCTAAATCATACTACCGTCTAGCCATTGTCATGTTTACATTATGAGCCACTTCTTTAGATATCAAGACATTATGGATTAAAGGCTGAACTTTAAGAGTTACTCATGGTGCAAAAAATTTAGACACTTTTCTTCTTCTTTTCCTAATATCAAGTGCAACATTCTTTTCTTATTAGGTAAAAATACCAACTTCAACATCCCTATTCTCATCTTGACCGCCGCAAAATGAACTTTTACTACTAATTTTGTAGTCCAGTCTTTGCCTTATATCTTTCTTATGTTAAAATTCTTCAAACAAAGTTTTCATTTGTTATTTCACATCATGCCTTAGTTTCTTACAAGGCTCCTTATCACTTTGATCTCATCTAAATGCTTCTTTAATATGGTGATTTTCCCCACCTTTCAAATATTTTTTGCAATACGATTAAATGGTATGGTTTTTCATTTTAGGAGCCAATCTAGCATGAGCACAAATTGGATTATTGAATCTCCTTAAACCTGAATCGGTTGAATTATCAATAGTACTTCAACTTCTCTCTATTTATCTATAAAATAAATAAAGAGATTTACTTTTAAAAGATACATTATGTCAATGAAGAGAATCCAACACCATTGAAAACTATCATTTAGTTTTCAATCTTCTCTAATAAGAATTATCTAAAGGAATTAAGGGGGTGCTTGGTTGATGGGTTTGGGAAAGAATTAATGGGTATGGAATGAAAAGTGAGTGGTTGGTTGTTGATTATGATTATAGGGGTAATGGTTTGATATCCCACTTTGGGGGAATCCTACATACCCTCCATTTAGTAGAGGAATGAAACTCATTCCTTAGTAGAGACTCATTTTTAAAAAATATTTTTAATACTAATTAATTACAATATAATTAATCAAAATAATAATATTAACTAATTAAGTACATTATAATTAATTACAATAGAATTAATTAAAATATAATTCATTCATTAATTAAAAAAGTAAGTAATTAATTAAAATATAATTAATTAATTACTATAATTAGTTAAAATATAATTCATTCATTAATTAAAATACTGTAATTAATTAATTAATTAAAATATTATTATTTATTAAAATATAACTAATTAAAATATAATTATTCATTAATTAAAATATTGTAATTAATTAAAATATAATTAATTAAATTATTAATATTAATTAATTAATTACATTATTATCAATTAAAATATTATTATTAATGAAAATATAACTAATTCATTAATTAAAATATTGTTATTAATTAATTAATTAAAATAGTGTTATTAATTAATTAATTATAATATTATAATTAATTAATTACAATTTAATTAAATAAAATATTATAATTAATTAAAAATAATTAATTATTTACAATATAATTAATTGAAATATAATTTTTTCATTAATTAAAATACTCTAATTAATTAATTACAACATTTTCATTAATTAATACATTGTAATTAATTAATTACATTATTTTTTACAAACCAACCACTATAAATGGTAATGGTAATCATTCTTTTCTCTTAACCAACCATCATAATTATAATGATAATATTCATTCTCATTCCTCGCTATATTCATTCCCATTCTTATTACTATTCCTCCATACAAACCAATCGCCCCTAAAAATTGGATATTATAATAATGCCTCTATAATGATAATATATAATCAATCACTTCTTTTTCATTTCATACCCACCCAACATTTCCCAAACCTATCAACTAAACTTCACCTAAATCTAATTAGGCCAGCTCACTAACTCGATCTCCTGCATCCTGCAATCTATAACACTAACAAAGGACCTATTAGAATTTACAATGAACCTGACGGGTTTATACAAGAAAAAAAATTAGATTACATATAAGTTTAAATGAGGTTCCATCTTAAAATTAATTAGGTGTAGATGAATTAACTCGCTAGACTTATATGTTAATCTTATTTTCTCTCTTTCTCCAACAAGAGACAAATTTTCGCTTTATATTTCATCACAACCCTTGATGTTTTGACGGCCTATTTATACTACAACTGATTTCATAACATTGGTAACCTATTGGAATCTGAGATACTTTGAAAAGGTTAGAACTAAGTAATCTAATCACCAGACGCGGTGTAAATCAGCGATGCTGCTGCTTTATGACCACTCAATAGTTAAAGGATACATATAACAGTTACACTTGTTAGAAAGTAAGCAATATCACTTAACTGCTAAGATCACTTCCATTGATAGAAAACAATAAAATCTACTGACAATATGCGGAATTCAACATATGTGGACTTGGGTGAACCACTGGCTTCTGATAGCACCGGCAGGATTTGTCTCCGCGGACAGTGACAGCTTAAGTAGGACTAGGAGAACCGATTGCGAGAGCCCCATGGACAGGCTGTCGTTGTTGATGACCTTCGGTTCTACAGCCTTTGAGCTTACCTTCTAATACCTTATTTTTCATTACTACGCACTGGCTTTCTCTGTGTCTTCTGCTCTATCAGCCTGAAGCACCATTTTTCGTGCTTCCGTAGCAAAAAGAATTGAATGAACTCTTTAATATTTACTTCAACACATAAACTGCTTCAATCTGATAAATACAGTTAGGAATGGAGTGAACATGAACCTATAAGGCTATAACCACGGAAAAGCTAGAAACTCTTGATGATGATATATTCTGATGAATACATTAGGCAATAATATGAAATATATTAATAACATCTTACAAAGGGAAAGAAACACTGATCCATCCAGGATAACAATCAGCTAACTTCAGAATTTTGAAAAGCTAAATATAAGTAATTGATCAGGCTCTTCGAGCAAATGATTTCTATAATTTAACCAAGCTTTTCTTGTCCTAAGACCAGCTGATGGCTATTGAACTCCCAACAACATGTTTTCCGTCAGACCACTCTATACGATGAAAGCTGTTTACAGTATTGGTTGGTTTCGAACCTCCAGTGAAAGTGACTGTATATGATCTCTTCTCATTTAGCTTGCTAAAGCTCAACGTGTCAGGCTCGATCACAATCTTGACTTCCGAAGCCTGCGGAGTAACAGAAACCTTGTATGTTCCAGCAGGCCCCACATTGGTAAGAGTTCGTGTGTGCTTGATCACACGGCCACTGTTCGAGGAATCGAAGTTGACTACAAAGGAAGGATAGTTGAGATCGGTCACACTGTATTGCTTCTTCGCATCGCACGTGAAGTTTCTCCTTGCAAGTGCCGCAATTTGTGAGGTTGTGTAGTTCAAAGCGCAGAGTAAGCCCAAGTAATCTTCAACCGTTAAATCATAGACTAGCCCAGGGTTGAGGGCTGATACTGGGTCCACGTGTCCTGAACCATGATCAAAGGGTGTTGAGTCCTTCCCGGTGGAAATATCTTGCAATTTCTGGCCGTTTTTATATGTAACGTAAGCAGTGGTCATTAATGCCGATCTAATGGCCGCCGGTGACCACTCCGGGTGCGCCGCCTTAAGCAAGGCGGCCAGGCCACTCACGTGTGGGCAAGACATGGAGGTGCCGGAGATGATGTTGAACTCCACACGCCGGTCATCGACTGCCAGACCGGTGGGACCAACAGAACCTGACCATCCGGCTAAGATGTTGAGACCTGGCGCGATTATGTCCGGTTTCAGAATATCCGGTGTGATTGAATTAGGCCCTCTTGAGCTAAACGCCGCAACCACCGGCGATGGTTGGATACCAACTTTGGTGCCCTCGAAAAGAATTGTCACAGTCGGGCTCGGATCCGAGAACAAATAGCTCTTAATGATATCGCCATTTTTCTGACCCAATGCAGTAGCAGGCAGCAAGTGGGCGTCAGCAACCAATTCTTCACCGTTGGCAGCGGTGTTGCCCAGAATCATGCCCAACCCACCAGCTGCTTTGACTACAGCTCCTTTCTGGACCCTTGCATTCACTCCACGATCGCACAATACTATCTTTCCGGCGACTTTTTCCGGTATCAACGTATCCATCATGCATAAATTGCCATTTGTAGAGTTACTAGCATTACCAGCGTACACAAAAGGCAGCAACTTTCCTGGTAATGAGATGCCTCTATAGAGAGAAACGCCGGATAAGTTTTTCCCATTGCCGAGACTAGCATAAGCAGGGAAGTCACGATCCAATGTGCCAGCACCAACTGTGATTATCCAAGGTGCGACATTTGACAAACTGTATGCGCTTGGGCCGGCATTTCCAGCTGAGCATGAGACAAAAATGCCCCTTTCCATTGCTGCGAAAGCTCCAATGGCCACACTGTCCCTGTCGTAATCAGCCATGCCTCCACCGAGTGACATTGAAAGTACATTCACGCCATCTTGAATGGCTTTTTCCATTCCTGCAAGGATATCAGAACTAAAGCAACCACCAACCCAACATACCTTATATACCGCGATTCTTGCGTGCGTGGCCATTCCACGCGCCGCCCCTGGGGCATATCCCAGAAGGCTTGCTCCTTCCACTTGTGATCCACCAGCTGTGGAAGCAGTGTGAGTACCGTGGCCATCATCGTCTCTGGGTGATTTCGACTCTTTAGATTCGTCGACAGGGCCTAGTGTGGCCTCGTAGCCTTTGGAGAAAAACCTCGCACCGATCAGTTTTCGGTTACAATTTCCGGCTGTGAAGTTGGTGCCTGATTCACACTCGCCTTTCCAGCTACTGGGAACCGGCCCAAGACCAGTGTCTGAAAAACTCTTACTTTCTGGACAGACACCAGTGTCTAAGACACCGATTATCACTTCAGAGACTGAGTCTGACTCGGGAAACAAATTTAAATTCTTATCGAGTCCAAGGAACTCAGGTGTGCGAGTTGTGTGTAACTCGTACCTCAACTCGGGCAGCACAGAGAGAATCCCCGGTTGGATCTCGAGCAGCTTAGCTTCTTCAGGCGTCAGTCGGGTGGAAAATCCGTGAATGGCATTGTCGTATGTGTACAGCATTTTTGCATCTTCAGACACCGATTTGAGAGAGGAGTCGTACCAATAAGTGTGGTGTTCGAAACTCGCCGGCATCTGGGATTTGGACATGTGGACTATATAGGTTTTACGATTGTTCTCCGGTACTGATGCCATTAATACGTGGCAGAGACTCAGGAGAAGAATAATCGTGACAGACATAGTTGTCCCCATCTCGAGTTTCTCTCGTTCAGTTCCTGAGAGTTTTGAGTGGCCAACCGAGGACTATGAAGACGGAAGCTTTTGCTTTGGCCAGCTGCTCTGGTTTAACAGGGTTAACGCATATATGAAACGAGAGTGCGTAATTATAGCAGGGATTGAGTCCACACGCAGAACGGTGGGTTGTTGTCTGTTCCATTACATGATTGAAGAGTCGGGACAAAAAGGAGAGGAGATCTACGTGTACCGTTTGGAGTTGAAAAAGAGAGGAGCCATATCATGAATGATATTGCTAGCTAGCTTTGGTCACATGTGCTCTGGCTTTTATACATACACCTCCCCCGTGCTTCTCTCTTAAGAATCTCTCGTGTTTAAGACACTCTTTTCACTGCTTATGAACTTTTACTTTTGCCCTTCTGCAGGTAAAAGATCGTAGCCTGATAAGACCAAGGCAAGCATTTATCTTTACAGCTTATGGGATGAGATCATGGAATCCTATTCGATCCTGACATAGTACAGACTTCAGAGACGGTCAAAGTAATCTGACACGGTCTTGCTCCGACGGTAATTTCGTTCATTTCAATTAAGTTGGATTGAACAGGTAGCCAAACTCAATGGCATGTTCAAGAAAAATACAGTATGAACATTTATTAGAACTTTACTACTTTTGATCAAGAGTGGAAGGTAAACTTCAATCCTACGTTTTATGGTTCACGGATACGTGTCTAGTATTCAATTGGCCATTCTTTACGTTTGCATTAACTCGGCTTTGATTTGAAGTTTACCGGCCAACCAACTTACCTATCTTGTTTCCCCAAGTAAATAGAACTGAAATATCTCACAGGTTTTCCATTTCCCTTAAACTAGGAAGTCACAAATTAACAAGACGCAAACAAATTTGGATCATAGTGATAATTGGTGGTGGGGCAGGACATCACGTTCAGCCTGAGCGTACAGTGGAATTTGGATCTTGTCACTTTCGATCCAAGGGATGCTGTTGACTGAGAACAGAAAAATCCATCTGCCCATCCCTTGTTGATCCTTCGTGCTTGGTAATGGAACTGAGATATTTGGAAATGCGAAGTGGGACGAGTGGGAGTAATCTAGAGAGCTTACCTCTTTCCCTTATTTTCAAACCTAACATAATGTACCAATTGACACAAGCTAATGGAGCAAAAACATAAGGATCAACTCCAAAATCATAGCTAATTATTGATACTCAATAATCACAAAGTTCCAGCTAGAGCAAATGTCTATTTCCTTTGCATTAGGAGCCAACATACAACAGTAGTTGTTGTAATGCCAATGTTCTTTACTTTTAGAGATTGGTGACATTCTTGAAAAAACATAAGTAATCTTCTTATACATAAGTACATTGTGCCTCGAGGATCTTGGAATACCCAGCATATCATGGATATATCTTTCTAAGATGCCCCAAAGTTCTTAGAAGCACTGTGAAAAGGTAGAGTTCAAAGTATGAATAATGAACTGTCTGCAGTAGGTAGAGAAAGAACCATAGGGTTCAAACCTGCCTCATGTGGCGTGGGTCTGTCCAATTTCTTTATCTTTCGTTTCCTGCCTACTGCCTCCAATCTAACTTCACTTTCAAGCTTTTAATGCTTCTCCGCGTGACCTTTAGGGCTTAATCTTCAGTCTAATATTATAATGTCTTATTTTGTCTCATGAATCTTAGCCATTTATTTATGCAGAATTCGCTTTCATTTATACGAGACTCACATGAGACCCACATAATTTCCCATGAATTTCAGTCATTCATTTATGTAGGTTCTGCGTTTATTTATGCGAGACTCATGTGAAATTTACATAAATAAATGGTTGAGATTCATAGTATAGAATAAGACACCATAACATTAAATAGATCTCTTGCAAGTTTACTTAAACCTTTTTCGTGTAAGCTATAAAGTACACTTTTCGAGGCTATAGGTTATTGAATCAAAGGTAAACAAGTCTTTTATTAGCGACTTTAGTCCCTGAAATCCAGTTGCTAACAGTAGCCGTTTATCCATAGTGTCTTCAGTTTATACTACTTTATAGCATTTCCCAGTATGATTCATCGCCTGGAATCAAACAAATGACCATAAGAATGCGACAATTACATTTAAGATATCTGATCTCTAGTTATCGATTTTTGAACTATTTATTTATGCATGGAGATTCTCTTCTTTTTTTAATATAATTTAATGATTTATTATATTCAAAAATCAATAATGTTTATCTTTTACCCCTAAACCAAATTATTAATTATAAGTTGATAATATTATCAAACACAATTGTCTTTTAATGACTTAATTATCAAAAGGGTCTCTTTTAATTAAAGAATTTATAATAACAAAGCTTTTGCTGTGTCCAACTACGGGGCAGAAGCTTTAATGTTTGATGATGACAATCATATTACCTTGGCAAGATTTTGTCCCTTGACATGTTACTATAGTCTCCATAATTAATGCATTTGTACAAGAGCATTTCTTGAAGTCAAATCAAAACGCTGCATTTGCTTTCGAAGCATGCGACCGCGGAGCTAATGTTAACGGATGGAGCATTGATGTTGGAACCAATCAGGAGTCTTGCCGTGCTCTTAGGTGGATTTTTTTCTGACAAAACTCCCTGATGATTTTGTTAAGCTAAATACTGACAGGAACGTTATTGGTAATTCAAGTAACGCTGATTTTGGTGGACTCATATGGGACAGTGATGGCGGATGGATTGCAGGATTTTCGGGATTTATTGGCATTGCGACAAACTTGATTGCTAAATTACAGGGACATAAAAATGACCTTTAATTTGCGTGGGACTTGGGTTATCGCAGAGTTATAGGAGAGATTGATTGCATAAATGTGGTAACTGAAAAATTGAAGAGGATTAATTATTTCGCAAACTTTCGCAAATTTTCTTGGCACTAATAAAATATAAAAACAAGCAAAACCGAAATAATAAAAACACTATAAATTTGGTAACGCAGTTCGGCACACCTTGCTTATGTCAACGGAGCCCTCACCCAGCTTAATCACTTTCACAAAAATACAATAGATTTACTCAAGACTTTACTGAGCCGACACCACTCAACCCTTGACCCTATCAGTCAACCTCACTTCCCGTGAAAGAATTTCACACCCAATAGTACAACCGTCGCGTACTAACCTCAACAGAGGATTTGCTCAATCAACCCAATAGTACGACCGCCTTATACTAACCTCAACAGAGGATTTTCTCAACAATATTTGATAATAAAGATAAGAAATAAACAACTCAAGTGATCAATCAACTAAGAACAAAATAATAATACACTTGAGAAAAAGAAGACAACTTCTCAAAAGATTAATCTCTACTAAAATATATCAGGAAGTCGTCGCAACACCAATAAGCTGACTCACATGAACACCATCACAAAACTCACGGCACTGTTTTATAATTTTCTGCACTTCAATATTATCTGCCCATACAAAATCCCTTGGACACGCTTTAAAAAAATTCCAGCAATAGTTGAAAAGAACACTGTGGTCGTTCACATTGATAATAACCTATGGCAATCAATCCACTTAACTTAAGAACATAAAAAAAATCCCAAGCACGTCCTCCAATCAATTGCACTTTTTCTTATATTCCAAAAGTCATGTAGGCTATTTTCTATTTGGCAATTCTCTGCAATGACAACGTGATAAAGTTGATCAAGACTTTCTCCACCACCTGGGATTTCTTGATTGGTGGATATTTAGCTCTTCATCCACATAGCAGTAACGCCCACATACACACAACATCAACAATACGCCACACACATATTTTTGCCGCAAACTCACCTCTAGGTTTTCTTCATGGACTCCTTTCCAAACAAGGACACTATCGGATCCTTATCTTTTTACCGAAAATTCTGCTTAAAATAGATATATGGAATATGACTCCAATTCAAATCCAAAGCAACATCCAATTTCAAAACAAAAATAATCTCCTATACACAATCTCCAATTAAAGCACATCTTCAAGAATATGATAATTCTCATGTCCAATAAAAATGTCAAAAATAAAGATAGGATATATTTAACATAAATCCTAATAGTAACTATTGTTTTATACTTGTCACAGTATTTTCATTCTCACCTTGCTATTAATCGGGACATCTAGGAGCTGTTAGCTAGGCGGTGGTGCTCGCTTCAGCATGTTCTTCGGTAAGGCAATCAATGCATGGATTTTTTTTGCTAAGCTCCGATCTTCCCAAGAGCCCTTGTGGTCTTTTTGGCCGACTCCCTTCTCTTAAGATTCGCTTGCTTTCTAATGTTTTTACGAAGAGCTGGTATCTATTGCTCCTCTCCACCTTAAACAAAAAAAAAAGAGTTACTGGATGGATGAATGCGGTGGCCGCATAGTACATGGTGTCACACGGGGCAGCAACCTGTGCTCCATGGAAAGGAATCCAAATAAATGAAATTTGTCAAAAACTGCGGCGGTGAAGTTATGGAGGAGATATGCTGTGATGCGCGTTGGAGTTAATGGAGGCTGGAGAGCCTACTGGCTTGTACTTTCGGTACATTTGTCTGACCACCGTATCACCGTCGACGGTCTGTTTATCACCGACGGTGATGTTATTAGCGCTCTATGACAAGCATTTTCCCTTGACAATATAAGACTATAACTTAGGCTTAATGTTACAATAATTTTAGATGGTATTTGGTGAAATGTTACGAAATTAGATGTAATTTTTAATATAATGGAATGTGAAAAGGAAAATTGTAGTTTATAATGTACAGAACACAATTAAACTGTAACTTGGAAGAGCTGGTCCAATTATTAAAGACCTGCGGATTGTTTCTTTCTCAACATCACTTGATTGCTATAGAAAAAACAAAACATGGATTGAGGTTGAAATTAAAAACTGAGTTCAAATCAAATGATTACATCAAATTAAAAACTGAGTTCATCTTCTTACTATAACTTAATATTTATTATATTTCAAATATTAAAAAACTCAACTATTTCAATCGTACTGTCCAATTTTTCAGTTCAGTTTTAATTTTCTGATTTAATTTACTTTAATAACTCTTGTTGTAAAAAATTTATCGATTTATTAATTAATCGGTCAATTTTAGTAAATTAATAAGTTTTTATAAATTAAAATAAATAAATAAATTTTTATTTAACAATTTTTTTTCAATTTTAAATTTTTCGTTAAATAAAGATAATATTTTTCAATAATACTTCAAAATCTTTAATTTTATTTAATTTTTATCTAATTTTACGATGGCCTAATAATGGTTAAATATTTTAGACCTTAAATTTTTTATTTTACAATAATAATGTTTACATAAATAACAATATATCTTTTTATTTGATGAAATTTAACTTTCTGGTTTAATTCACTTTAGTAACTCTTGTTGTTAAAAATTGTTCAATTTATTAATTAATCAGTTAATTTTAGTAAATTAATAATTTTTTATAAATTAAAATAAATCAATTAATTTTTATTTAACAATTTTTTCAATTTTAAAATTTTCAATAAATAAAGACAATCTCTTTCAATAATACTTCAAAATTTTTAACTTTATTTAATCTTTATCCAATTTTATAACGGCTTAATAATGGTTTAACTTTTTAAACCTTAAATTTTTATTTTACAATAATAATGTTTACATAAATAAAAATATGTTATTAGTTTTAAGATTAAAATTAAAGTTCTAATTTAAATTAAAAATTAATAAAACTAGACTTCATTATAATTAAACATAAAATACAATCTCGTAATTAAGGAATGATAATTATCCAATTTTGCAATCTGGTTACAGGCCGGTGGATTAAAACAAACATAATAAGTGTGTGTAGCAGAGGCGAGCACGGGCTTGAGCCTTGATGTGCTACGAAGTTTGTATTGTGATGTTTGAGCATATAGGTGACCCACTCAGCTTTTGGTTCCTCGTCATCAGCGCTTCAGCTTTCGTTTCTGCCAGAAAATTGTAACCGGAATACATGAATCGCTATTCATTCTTCTCGAGTCGAGGAATTCGATGTTTTAGTACCGGAGCTGAGTCGATTCGGTCCGAGTTTCCCTCCGAGAACGCCTACGATATCTTGGGAGTACCGGAGACCTGCTCGTTCGCTGAAATCAAAGCGTCGTTCCGAAAATTGGCGAAAGAAACTCACCCGGATCTCGATCACTCCAGCGTCCATTCTCAACGCTTTATTCGAATCCTCGCCGCTTACGAGGTGCTTGCTACTCTTGATTATCGCCTGAATGGCTGAATTTCGTTGTTATTATTGCTGTAGTAAATGGAAAATAGTTGGTTATTTCGCTATGTTTTGCATTTTTGTTTGTTTTTCTTTTCAAATTTGTTCGAGATAGGAGACAATTATTAATTACGCTAAACAAAAGCTGGTCGCCGAGTGGGTAGTGCAGGTAGTCTAGTAGTAGTAATATTAGGAGCATCACGACTAGTTGTTTGACTTTGTAGTTGATGTAATTCTTGAGACTTAGGCGATTTGGGCGTTGTTTCAGATCCTTTCTGACTCGGAGCGGAGAGCCCACTATGACAGGTATTTGCTGGCTCAAAGAATGGTTTTGGAGAAACATTCTAGACCAGTTTCTACGTTGTACATGTACAAATCGTATACGACTGCAAGTAAAGAGATGGAAGTCGTGGAATGGTTGAGGTGGTACAGATCGGCTATAAATGATATAGTTTTGGAGAAGAAGGTGGCGGTTGGAACGGGATATTTCAGTGTTCTTGAAGCTGATTTTTATTCAGCTGTACATGCAGCTTACTATGGACCTGGTATTGAGTCTATGGATCTTCTTCCTGATTGCTTCGAGGCAGAGGAAAGATCTGTCTATGACACCCCAGAAGTCCTGCACTTGGTTTCAGGTCGTGATCTTTTTGGATTGGTGTGCCTTGCTGATTATAATCCTCAAATAGCTCCTGCTTGCACCCAAAAGTTAAGTTCCTTTGATGCTGATGGTTTGGGAATCTGTCCATCTTCAGAGGATGAGAGCATCCTTAGGAGTTCAACTGTAGCTGATGATGCCGAAAATCTTAAGATTCTTGCCAGGACTACCATGCATAACAAGTCATATGCATTTAAAAATTTGGAGTTGCATGTTGCTGGAAGGTTGGTTGCTGTGGCCACTAGAACACCCGCAAAAAGCCTGTGTGATGACATGCAGGGCAAAGATGCTGAAGATGAAATCCATGTTTTTCTTAGTTCAGATAGCAATTTCCCAAATTCCAATGGAGGGTTTTCCAAGAATTCTATTTCAGCTGGTGCAGCTGGATCAACGATTCAACTGGGAACTGTAAGAGGGCTGGGGACCTCTCCTGAGGAGGGATCATGCTTTGTCTATGATAACAATGGTATTAAAACCCATGTGATAATGAAACACAGAACATTCATGGTTCGTGATGTTCCTCCGGATATATCCAGCTTTCAGTTACATAAGTGCTTCAACTTCTATCGCTTGCTGTACATGCTCCTAGTATTGCTGCATTTCACTGTTCATCTTATGAGTTGTCACTACAAGGGAAAACTGTCCTTGTGTATCTAACAAAATAACAAAAAAGAAAAGAAAACATTCTTCCTATTGCACATTGCTTTCTTGCATGAAGTATTACTATAATTCTGTGGTATTACTTTATTCAAAATTGCAGGTGAGGCACATGCACTGGTATGGGCTGGGACACAAAGTTTCTGTTTGTGAGTGTCGATGCACAAGAGCGCGGTTACCCCCCAGCAAGTAAACTCTATCATTTCAGTTGTTTGTGATGGTTGAATTTTTTTGGTACTCTTTACTTACATAGCTAAACCTCATTATTTAATTAATTGCTTATATGAAATGATTTTACTGAAGAATAATTTCAATATCCTTCTAGGTTCACTACTAGCAATTAAGGGTGGAAAATAACTTCTAGCTTGCTTGATTGGACTCTCTGTTTATAAACATTAACTGTAAATTTTTATGATTTTCTTAATGTCGGTTTGTTTTCACTTGAGCATTGGCCTTGACAGAAAATGTAATTCCCGCTCAATTTTCAGAAAGATTAGGTCCAAATTTAGTATCCACTTTTTGGTTCATGATTTTGGTTATGTGGACAGCGATTCATTTTAGTTGCTAACAATTTTGATCAGCTTGTTAAACTCAACTTATAACTGATAATTGTTGATTGATAGCTGATAACTAAAACCTTTTCAATGTCTCCTGCTATTGGATTTGGAAAGACGAGGGTATGATGTGTACTAATTAAAATTGTTCATCTATTTTTTGTTGTATCTTTTATGGAGACAATTGATCCGTGCCTTGAGAATTTTTTCTACTTGTAGTTTGCTTCATATAGATTTTTGTTGCAGATATTGGCTGTTTGAGCCTCGTTGTGGCATGCACGATATAGGTGGTTGGTATATTGAAACATTTGGCAAAGATAGAAAAGGTCATACAGTCCTGTCCCAGAGACATTGGGATGGCTTTAGTGAAGCTGACCAGAATGAGAAGTAAGTATATCTTGTGTAGCTTCAGAGAAGATTTCAGTTTTATCAAGTAATTTAAGCTTTGTGGGGACAATTCTACTATTTGCTGGCTGTCAATAGTACTTCGTTATCAATCAAAACTATAATTTTTTGTATATGTTGAATCTATCTATTTTCTACTTGAAGCAAAAGATAATCTAAAATAAAGTACGAGGTGTCTCTTAATAACAAGATGACTTGAAAATTCTAAGATTTTACATTTTAAGTTTGGAGTTCCTATTCTGCAAAATATCTTAGCTCTTCTTCTCTTTTGGATGTTAAAGCATTTAATCCTATGATTAAACTCTCCTATTTATAACACATTAGTACGTTTGGTCTACAAACATGTTTTCAAAATGAAATAAAAACAATAATTAGGTGATATAATCTACAGTAATCCTGGGTAACTTGTTTTTTGTATTATTTATGTACTTGTTCCCCATCAAATCTCTATTTCTATTGTATCTTAGCCCATAGGTTGTATTTTGATTGATAGGTGCGATTTTCTAGACGTGAGATACAATTACACCTAACACGACCATTCTGGACCTTGATTTAATGAAAGGAAACATCCAAACATCTTCTTCTATTGGGTGATGCTCTTTCGTTGTAGTCTTTACCTTTTTCCCTATCCAAATTATACATTCACTGACAGATAAGTATGGAAAACAACTAAACCAACTACCTAGTAGGTAGGAGAAAAATATGATATGAAACTTCTGCAAATAAATGTCAGTAGAGGAGGAAATAAGGAAATAGATAGATGAAGAGGAAATAAGGAAGTAGATAGATGAACTCAGGTAGAGAATACTGGTATTTAGGATTTTATTGATAAGGGAGGAAGATATTGGATGACTAAAGGCCACATTTGAGAGGTGACCAACTCTCCCACTTTCACAACCTGACAGACTACCCAATACCCTCCCTACCTCACATATGCCCCTATTATACCCAACATTTCTGACACAGAATCCTACAACCTGCTACCTCCTCTATATGGTACTAGCATTCTAACAGAAAAACAAAGCCTTTAGCCTGCAGAAATGACAGCAGTGCCAGCTGTCGGTTCCTTCTTCTTTCTCCTTTCATATTGTATACGGATAGGAGGCTTAACAAAATATTGATCTAGTCACTATTTTTAATTCCTTCCTATCGTCGTATGTTTCCAAATTTTTCTCCTATTTATATTTATGCAGGAGACTCCATCCAGCAATGTATTTACTTCCTCTTGCATATAGAACTTTGGATCTTGAAGATGCAAAAAGAAGGAAATATAGTATAAGGGCTATTCTTGAAACTCAACTGTTTAGAGTTCTTCATTGGTGCAAGAAGCTTGTTTAGGAGTGCGCAATTGGGGGTTTTTTTGTAGCAAAACCTGCTACAAAGTCATGGGTTGGGAAGGCTTCTCATTTTGTATGTAAATGCCCTTCTTTATGAGACAACGATGACGAAAACAACAATAACGTCCTAGTAGAAATTCCATTGACCCTCCTTTAATCAAAGCTCGTGGCTGCATTTTCTGCCACATGACTACCATGGTTGGAGTGATGAACATTTTAGTGGTCATGGCTCAATCAATATGATTGCAAGGGGTGTCATATTTGAATAATCTGAAACCCAAATACCTCAGATCTGGAGAAGTCTAATCTTTTGTTCCCTGGGTTGAAAGTGTAAGTGGTTTATTTTGCTTTGGAATTCAGTTACTTGAAAAGGAAATCAATCTAAGCTATGTCCCTTCAGATTTCTGGAATATGGAGCGTTTAAATGGTTGATATTGTGCACACAAGTTTGCGATTAATTTGGCAAAGGAATAATTTGTCTACTGATTTTGAGGCAGATGTTCCTGAAATTTCCTCAGGCACGTGGCAGCAGGACAAGTATGCCATGAAGCTTTTTCTCCTGGAATACAATAAATATATCTTTGTAAATGGAAGATCATTGGGATTTGGATTGCAGATGGAAGCATACGAATTCAGCTGCATCTATATGTCTTTCTTTACTGATTCTACCTCTCAATGTGTGTTTTCCATTGTAATCCTAGTGTTGGAAGAGGGATTTTTGGTATCACTTATGATGTTACTGAGAAAAGTTCACGAGGTGATGGGGCAACTTTCCAAATGATGAAAATTACTGCCTGTACCTATCGCAAATGCTTTGTTTTTCGTTTTTTTTTTTCTTGTAGTTATACTGCTGAAACAGGCCTTTCACTCTACTCCGCCTAGCTGCGTGCCTGGGACAAGAACTCTCTCGATATAATATCTGCGAAGTAGTCATTCGGCCGATAAATGATGTGGAGCAAGCTGCTGATGATACCAATAAATTCTTAAGACGACTAACAACCCGAGGAAGAGGGTTCCAGTTCCAGTGGCTAGCACAAATCTTATGATTCTTCTACAAAGTTGGAACGTAGAATACAGTTGCCTGTCTGCATGAAATATGATTCTCCACATGCAGTTCCTGCTTTAATTAGGTGACATGAAATTCTACTTGTGAAATTTCTCTGGATGCTTTTCTTCAAGTCTATGATGGGTAAGTGAGTTCTATGGGTATTTCAAGGTCTTCATTGTGACTTATCTTAGGAGGATGAAAATTTGCAGCCCCAATTGGAAGTCTGAGGACTGTCGAAGGTACTAAAATGAGTCCTCCAAGACCTAGAACCTCAAGAATAGAACATTCAACAGATGGAATGCACATAAAGCAGTTATCAGACGCTGACATAATGGTTTTTGCTCAAAGGGATGTCCAAAGTTTAGCTCTTTCCTGGTGTGTGCCATGTGGCTGGAGATGCAGCTTGCACAACGTGAAAGCTGTTTCTTTACACGAAATTATGTGTGAAGTAGTTGCTTTTCCAGATAAAGAGAAGGATTCGGAAAGGAAGAAAAGAGAAAGTTTCATACAGATGTTCGTTATTCCTGGACTGTTAGAACAACGATTAATGCAACAATCAAATATTCATTCATAACAAGTCAGGTGGCCAGTTGTTTTCAGTTCTTTTACTGAACCATTTGACCACTGAATGAAGAGTTGAGTGTTATACTACGATCTTTATTGGAAGGGGTACAGGTGGCTGGTGATTCGAGAAGTGAGGAAAAGATGCCAAAATCAGTTGGAAGAAGCAGCAGAATACGTAAATCACCCTCAAGGCTTCAGGATTAAATAGCTCAAGGAGAAGATGGAGTGGGCGAGAATTATGTGTAATCATTTCCCTATGAACTTCCTTCTTTTATCTGAATACTCTCCTGATATAATTTTCCTTTTGCCTTTGAATCTTTCCTTGCGTTTGAATTGAATTAAGCATTGTGCCGGTGACAGACTTGAATTAAAAAAAAAGTATGCTCAGTTTTGCTTAGCAGTTTTCGTACGTTACGTTGAGCTGTCAATTTAATTATAACTTTTGATCATCTTCCTATCCAAAAACAAGTACAGGATAGTAATATGTTATGTTGAAACGTTGCTGCCAGATCTGTGCTTGTTGGAACTTATAAAGCTACTTGTTCTACTCTTTCCTTAATCTGATAAGATCATAGATCAGCTCACAAGGTGATAGTTTGTAATTTACTATGCGATGAAGATAATGTTGTTTATATGGTTGTGAATTAACAAAAAATTGCTTCTCCATTGCAAATATCTTTCTTATTCTACTCTTATCACTTTGTTGTTTCATGAGTTTTGTGCTCTCAGAAGATGAAAACTGGTTAGAAAAAATGTTACTAACATTATTTGATCCACTACTAAAACCGGAATTTTCCTCGCCAAGTATGACACATTTAGAGAGGGTGGATGTTTATACAAGATATCAGAAAGGGTTAAAATTATGATTAGATTATAAGTGATCTTATACTCTCCTTTGGAATCGAGTCCATCCACTTGTTAGCAGAATCTCCATATAAGTATCTCAGATAAGTTTCTAACATTTTGTTTACAATAGCCATCAGATTGAGGATGATATGCCATGAACAAATGCAAGCTGACTCTTTGTAACTTAAATGTCTCCTGTTATATAAGACACTTGAGACATTTTATGCTTAGATTTGATGTCTAAGTGAAATAAATTGGAAGTATGTAATCAGATTATCTGCTATCATCAGTATAATCGAAGTTTCCTTGGATGCTGATAGATTCTAAAAAATTCATGATGATCTCTGTCTTAACATCCCTTAAAATAAGTGGTTGCGAGAACCTCGGGTATGCATACTTATTCCTTTGATATATTAAACATTGTTTGCTATAGTTTCTTACATCTCTGGTCAACCCTTTCTAATGTAATAAATGCTACTACCTTTTAAAAGTGGATGACAACATGCCCTATATATATTAGTTTAGTCCTCAATACATGTTAAAACCAAGTACTAATCTCTCTTTCCATCTAAGGACTCCTCCATTCATAGGCACTAGATTGCACTATTCCTCCATTGAGCGGTGTATTTGAATCAATGTAATAACAGTATCGAAGTCAATAACATATTAGTTATGAATGCACTTATTTTTGAGAAACTTTTCCAGTCACTTAACATACCCCCATCCAACCCCTGTTTACATCAAAATTTCAAGTGAGCAACAACTTTTGTTGTGGTGTTGCTATGAGTACTGCTTTTGTTCTTTTCTTTCATGGCACGGCTGCTCACTTACCATCGGCTCAAGAAACAGGCATTTGAATCTGAAAACTAACAAACTATGCTCTGCTGTTAGGATGCCTCGTGTTCTAGTGCGATCCCCTGAAGTTTTCCTTTTAGTCAGCCCCTGTAAACAAAAAAGGAAAAAGAAAAAAAAAATTGTAGCTTCTTGCATGCAGTAGAAGGATTTGATGCAATGAATCAGCCGTTTTCACTTACCTTCATCGAAGTGACAAAGACGACAGACATGCATCGGGTCTATCAAATTTGATGCACATGAAGTAGGATCATGCATCATAACTTGTGCCAGTTCTGGTATGGTTGTTTGCCCCACTGCTTCAAAAGCTGCAAGCAGCCTGCTGCTAGGAAAAGCCCAAGAACTGCAAATGCCATCATAGTTGAATTCTCAATGTTCTGATAGCTGCCTCTCTGACATATGACAACCACCAAATAAGTCTATCAGAGTCTGCTATATAGTGGATAACAATGAAGGAATGCAGTATTATCGCGTATACATTAAATAGAAATACAATTCAACAACGCAGTAAATGCTTTTCATTGATAAACATAAACTTCCACACGTTTAATTACTTGTTTTTTTTTCTTGGATAACAGTCACTTTTTTGTTTCATATACCTTTTCCTGTGAAATGTCTGGTATGCTTGTGTTTGTACCACGAGGGGAGTCCTTCCCAAGTTTTTGTTAACCATTGATTGAATGTCTCCGCAACTAGTTTATAGTGAACACTAAAAGGTCATAACTCTTTCCAACAACTCATTACTGGTCAGAATAACCAATAAATACCTAAGAATGGTCTTCCCCTCTGGTTAACATTATACTAGTCTTTTTCCTTGAGAAGTTGATGTTTGGTCCAACGTTTCTTAATTTAGCCTCGTATAACATAGCTGTTATTGATGTTAGCAATAAGAATCTGAAGAGAGGCAAGTGAATACTAAAAGCACACCACAGCTTCAACTAAAGTGATAATTCATCTATTTACATCATCATTGGCCAAGCAAAGGTGTTTTGATCTATTGACAAATAGTAATGGACAGAAATTATTAAGAGATCCAGGTTAGAAAACGCACTTTCCATAGGAAAAACAAAACAGCTGCATTTGCAGGAGTTAGAGAAAGGCCTATCATCCCACCACGTAACTCATTTGGGACATGCCTGGTAAGGTGAAAAGAAGCAAAATAACCAAGCAAATTAACTGAAAAGCAGTTGATCTGAATAACAATGAGATCAAAATAGAAAATTTTCTTTGTCATACATGGTCCTCAACCTCGCCAATGATGGTGTAATCAGGCCAACAGCCATATGGAAGAGGCAAAAAAGTGCAACTAAAAATCCAACTTCCTGCATATCAAAGGTATCGCAAACAGATTTCACATGTAATCTATTAGAGCCAGAACAAAACATTATCTGAACATACTTGTAAAAACACAGATACCTGATAATCATAAGCTACTATTGACAATGCAAATCCCACTATAACGAAGGCATACACCAGGCAGTCCTCCATTCGAACAGGTGATTGACCACTCAACAACCATGGGAATATTGTGCTTCCTAGCATTCTTGCACCCATTAGACACGGATATATAAGACCTAAATTCACTTCTCTTCCATCAGCCTAACATTGAATGCCATAGAAGCCTCTTAGACATTTGCAAATAAGAACTTAATGTGTTTCTTACTGACCCTTTAAAAGCTTAATCAAGTCCACTTTGTTTGGGCTCTTCCATAATGTTAAATATAGGATCTGAGAAAAAAAAGCAATAATCTAACGTTTCTAAGAGAGCCATACCCCTGAATTATCCTATATAAATGACGATATGTTACAGGTAATGATTGAAGATGGTTATGACTGAAGCCCTCTTCAAACTTCAATGTTAAACATTCTGTACATAGACAGATTAATTGAGGTTTTTTTTTTTGAGGAAAAACTACATTTTAATTAGAAGGCATTAAAGAAACAGTCACCTTTTCAGTAATTTTGTTTCTGTCTAAGAAAAAGAATAAGATCTCTCACTTAGGATAAATTGGCTAACAAAAACCACATTCTGAACAGACAGATTTAATTCTCATCAGTCAGAGAATGTTTTAATTGTTTGCAATAATTAACTATGTATTTTTTCAATGGATAAATAATCATACCACCAATGTTGGGGCCCACAAAATCCAAAAGACTGCAACTGAGAACTGAAGGGAAGCATGAGCCAGACCCAGCAGCCACATCCTTTTATCTAGCAAGCAAAAAAGCTCGCCAAATCAAAATCCATTCCAATAATATTATGTGGCATGAGGATGAAGTTATTGAAACAAAGTTGCACTATGCCTTTATTAACATTCACAATGCTTGTTGCCGCAAGGAATGCGATATGACCCTTACCACTAAAGATAAGTGCATAGGAAACGCTGTAATCCTTGGATGATGCAGTTTGTGGAGCTTCTTTCCACTCTCTACTCAAACATATGATGCCAATTATTGCTAGAATTATTGTAGCAGTTGAAGAAGATGAGATGCCATTTTCCAATTTGTTCCCTACCAGCCAATTTGCAAGCACCTGGCTTCCAATTAATGCTGCAGACTCGACTAAAGTCATCAACCAGAATGTGTCACTTAAAGCATCTTGTCTATGTCCTTCCTGAAAAGTGGAAACTCATGAGATCTTACCACTGCTCACTAATGTAAAGTATCACAATCTTATGCAAAGTAGGTCATAGGTAAACATAACAACACAAAAGCTGGAAATTTGCAAGAGCAAGAAACACGAGTTTCGCGATACAAACCTTGTCATTTTCAACAACTACCCAACCCTCGAAACTGAATGTAAAAATCGACATGGCAAGAGACAAACAGACACTCGTTAACCATACACCAGGACCAGGTCGCAATACAATCTTCTTCCACAAGCCAACGACAAAGTGTAGAATGCAGAAAACTAAACAAACTTTCTTGTGTCCTCTACAAAACAAGAAGCAAACAACAAATCAACGTCGAAATGCGAACATTCCAAAATTTCCACAAACCACAATATCATTCCAAACCACAAAAAAATTCCAGCATTCTCTCCGTCAATTGACATCGCATGAAAAACAAAATCGGAAAATTGAAACGAACTAGAAGGAGATTTATTTCCTTACTCACATAAGATCAGAGAGCATTCCTAAAAGTGGACCGAAGAAGAGAGAAGCTCCGTAGCCGACGCAGAGCGAAGAAACGATCTGTCGTTTGGTAAAGCCGTAATGAAGGAACTCAAACTCTCCGAATATGGACCAGAGACCTTCCATGAGAGAAGCGAGAGAGAAGAGAAAGAGAAACTTCCGGTGAAAACGAAGAAACGAAGAAGAGGAACGGTCGAAGGGGCAGAGAGACTTGGAGTGACGAGAACAGAGTGTAATAGAGAAGAAGCAACCCAGAAACATGAACAAGTAGATCCAAGGACTCGGTTCCCAGACCCTGCTCTCCACCACCACTACCATCGCCGAGCAACGGTTTTGGATCTCGAATTGTTTGTTCGGCTTTGATCGGAGATTTCGTTATGTTTTACTGAAACAGAGCCCAGAGACACAGATGGTGAAGCAACTGTAATTATTTCTCCGGAATAACCATATACAAAAACGGTGCGTTTAGCACTTTTTCCCCTAATTTTGAGGTGAAATGTACACGTGTTAAGAATTGCAAAATCTATTAACCTTTTTTTTTCTTTTTCAATTTTTCGGATCATTTTTTATTCGATTTAAGTTTATTACGTCAATGTTTATAAATTAATAATTTTTTATAAATTATTTATTTATTTTTAATTAAATTTTAAATTTTTCAATAGGTAATAACAATTTATCTAAGTCGTATTTTAAAATTTTAAAATTTATTTAATTATTAACTAATTTTATAACAGTCTAATATTAATTGAACCTTTTAAACTTTAAATTTTTTATTCTATCGATGTAATTTCCAATTCAATTTCATACAATTCCCTAATTTTGTTCAATTTAACTTCATCGATTTTTTAAAAGATTCTATTAATGTCTTTATTTCATTGACACAATTAATTTGTATTATAGTCTTTGTTGTTGTGTCGTTTGATTGAGTACAAATAAAAAAAATTAAAGAAAAATTTATATTTTTACAATAAAAAGTCTAAATTATTCTTCAAATGTTGAGTTTAAAGCGAACTTTCATTTTCATCAATTTAATCTTAAACATTTTAAAACATTTTTTAAAATTTTGTTTATTTAAAGACACTTATAAATATTTTTAAATTAGAAAAAAGAACGACTTATATTAAATGTGAAATTATTGAGCCACCGACAACAAGAAAAATATTTCAAGAAATTTAAATAGTATAAAAAGGAAAAGTTCCACGAAAAAGATAATAACTTACTCCAAATGAAGATAATAATTATGCAAAAACGTATAAATATAAGAAATTTCATATTATTACCATTTTTAATATTTAAAGTTTTAAAAATATTTATAAATGTATAATTATTCATCACCAATATAAGAAAATAAAAACAAGGATTAATTTAAATATGTTCAGAAAATAGTGATAATTACTAGTGGAATAAAGGTTTTAATAACGAGCCTTACCAAAATTTTCACAAAGGTCTTATTTGGTAAATGATTTATTAGTTATTTTTTGGTAGATTAAAAGATTTTAGTTGTTTAACAATATCAAATTGCTAATGATTATGTTTGGTAACCAATTGATTGAGCTTTGTTTGGCAATCAGCGAATTGCATTAGTTGTTAGTTGGTTCTATTTGTAATTAACTGACAACATAATTTATAAGCTAAATTGACCAGCGGATAATATCCGTTATTTATTAAAGATGTTTGATAAAATTAAATATTTAGTATAAATTGTTTATGTGTAAAATGACTTATGAGAGCGTGACTTAAAAAAAAGATTTATAAGGACTTGGAGCATTATATCTTAATATTTTGTTAATATTCTTATAAGAATTTAAATTTTAGATATTTAATTTTATAAAAATTAAATTTATAAATCTATAATAATAATAAATGTTTCTTTTTTTCCCTTTCTCAATCTTAAATTAATGATAAATACTTAACATAGCCTAAGATCAATAATTATTGCAAAAAGAAAAAAAGAAAGTTGTTATCAATAATTACATGAAATTTGTATGCAACTTATGGGAGTGTAGCAATGAATAATTACGAGGACAGTAAAACATTTTACTTGTAACTGTTCTTTTTCCCATTACGAGGATTTACAAAAGTTGCATATTATATATATATATATATATATATATATAAAAGCTGCATACAGACTCGAGTCTTTTTGTCTCCTTGGACTCAAAAAGGTGGAACGCTTATCTTAGGCGCCCCCACACTCTGGTCTGACATTGTGTGAGAGAGATAAATCACGATCTAATCTCAACCAGCTTCTCAGAAAGGCGGCCTAATGTTTGGTGCGCACAAGGAGTTACCACATTAGATGAACTCTCGGCAGCAACTCTCACACTGCCGCTTCCGAGAGTTGAACCCGAGACCTTAGACTTACTTTCTTTCCTAATGACCAACTGGGCTATTCGCGTCAGGCGTCTTTTTGTCTCCGATTTGACGTGAATAGAATAAGAAAATTAGTAATGAAATTTACTGCCAAAGAGTGCTCTATTTTTCTTCCAGTCTTTTTAAAGAGGCTATTGTTGTACGTGGCAAAACATAATTTGAAAAATGCGAGTTGGTTGTGAGAAATGCCGGTTTTAGAAAAAAAAAGGCTTATTTTTTAATTGGATTTAAATTTCAACCAAAATTCCTTCTATATATTGATGTTTTCTTAGAAAAATTAAAAAAAAATAGATTTGATGTGTCGTAAGAAAAAAAAAAGAATTCATCTTTTTTTTAATTAAATGTTTTTGCCCAGTTTGACAAGGATAATGGCTTTAACTTAAAGGGTACAATTGGTTTTTGCACATTAAATTTTGAGTTTCAGACTCAAAATGCTACTGCATGAGCCTTTTTTAAATTATCTGATTAGTTCAATCAACCAACCTAATCAACTTATTACTAAACATATCCATTAGCTGTCAAACAACTAAAATGTTTCAATTAACTAAACAATAGCTAATAAGCTGTTTATCAAATATGGCCTAAACCCAATCCGTTGATTCTGAAAATGCTACTATAAGATGCATTTTTTTTCGACGACTGAAAACTTAAGGAACTAAAAGATTATTATATCCAAAAGTTATTACAAATTACTCAAATAGATAGAGATAGAGATATAAATTTAACTTAATTAATAAAAATTTAAAAAATTAGTCATTAAATTAAAACTTTAAAATATTTAATATTAAATTAAAATTTTCAAATAATTAAAAATTTTAAATTTGTTATCTAATTATATTACATTAATTACTTTTGTATACACTCGATATTTAGGTCCCTTTTTATATCAATATTTAGTATATAATATTATTATAACTTGTATATTGTGTTTAATTCAATTCAATTTAATCTAAAATTAATAAGTCAATTTAATTTAATTAATTATTTTTATCTAAGTTTAAATTTAAGAGATTAATATAAACAATTTTTTCAAAATAATTTTATTTTAATTTGATATATTAAAAATATAGTTTCAATTTTTAAAAATTAAAAATAAAATTAAAATAACAAAAAAATTATATTTCCTTAAATTAGAAATTAAATCGATATCATTTTTACAGACCTAATTTCATATTAAGTTCATCAGTGTTGCATTTGAGAAAAAAACTCCTGGTATGATCAGACCGAACTTATTCTCAAGCTTATTTTTAGTGCATTTTAGTGATATTTCAAGTTCTTTAGTTGGCTCTTGCCAATCCAAGAGGATCTCAAAAAGTTTTTAATTGAACTCATTCATCATTGAGGAGTTGTATCGAGAGAGATTTTGGTGTTCTTAAGGTTCGATAAAAAATATTGGAGAAAATGACGATGTTAACTTCTTTTGCTATTTCTAGATTCTTACGAGAACATTTAAAAAAATACTTAAATATAAACAGCTGATACTCATGTTTTTATTTTTTTTTTATTTTTTAAGTCATACCTTCATAAGTCATTTTATACATAGACAGTTAATACTAAACAATTAATTTTATCAAATATCTTTAATTAAACTGTTGATGGTTAGTTAATGCAATCCGCTAATTGTCAAAAATATCAAATTCTGGAAAACTAAATTTAATAATGGTCTGAGCTTAACCAAATTGGAAATTTAGAAAGAAAACTAAATGATTGGAAATACAAATCGGTCCTTTTTCCCTTTTTATTTAAAGAATGGAATAAATAATTGTGATCAACTTGGAGATTAATTTACAGGGGAACTCAAGTTTCGTTCTTGTTCATTATTGACAATCCTACTCTTAGCAAGAAGAAGACTCCTGGCTTTTCCTGGATGCAGCCAACATGAACATTTTCACAACTATGTTTTCTAGGCTAAAACGCTAGCTATCGTTATTCTAAGAGTCCCTGCAGAGGCTGGAAGCACTGAGTCCATTGGTTGAAAGAATGTTCACATACTGCTGCATTGCCACCTCCCGGGGCATGTCCCCAAGTTGTTGCCAGGCATTCCTGGAGCAATTTACTTCAAATTAAACCAAGAATCTGAACAAATGTTTCTATGCAACTCAACAAGGAGAAAGTTACTAGAAACCAAGCTTCCTGAAACTTAATATACTTCCTGCAAGTTTGCTATAAAGTAAACACAGCAATCACATTTAAGACATGAAAGACTAGAAAGAACTCCAGATATTAAAAAGTTTGAAAGCAATGAATGTTCTGTGCTTGTCTGCTTTCAGTCTGTATGAAGTCAATTTCTTCAATATGCATCATCGTTTTCCTTGAGAACCCACTTTTTTTTTTTCAATTCAGAACTGCAATCACCATGACCGTGGTCGAATCATTTTCTGTTTTCGATTTTCCACTTTTACAGGTGTGGTCATGGAACATAATTGATCAGCTGATGTATCTCTGTCAGATGATGTATCTCTGTTTTTTTTTATATTTATTCATGACATGTATTCCTCATCCTTTACTAGCGTATTAAAAAAACACTCATCAGAAGTTAAAGAAGCTTCCGAACTTTAGTAGATTTTAATAACAATGAAAAGAAGATCTGGATTTCTTTGGAATGTTATCATTAATAAGCATTAAAGAAAGCAGAAAACAGAACAAAGAAGACTTTAAAATGAGGGAGTTTATTTTAGTACCACTTTGCACGAGCAGAGACTTTAAACGCCATGGGTTGGGGCACATTGCAAGGCCCTTCAATAGCGATCTTGTGAAGTCCATACAACTGCAACTTGAGGGCACCGCTAAGACTAGATATCATATCTGCTTTTGTCTTGGAACCAACAAGCGCCACAGCAGCTCCGAAACGCCTTTCCAACTCAGTGCTTTCTATTCCTTCCCAATCATCCTCTTCATCAACCGACCCTCCCTCTTGCTCACCAATCTCACGATCGCCTTGACAACTGCAAGATTCAGCCTTTTCATTCTTGCAAGTTTCAACCTTTTCATTCTCGCGACATTCAATCTTTTCATTCTCGAAAGTTTCAACCTTTTCATTCTTGCAAGATTCAATCTTTTCATTCTCGAAAGTTTCAATCTCGTCAATCTTTCTTTTGTTCGAAGTTTCAATCTTTTCATTGTCATCAATCAACTTCCCCTGAAACCCACATCCAAGATCATGCTCATTACAGCTTCTTATGGTGTCTTTCTCCGAGAGTTCACCACGAAGGACCTGGTTTTTAGAGTAATGTTTACAATCCTGGACCAAGAGGATCTTAAGAATAGAAAAGAGGACAACAAAGAAGATAATAGTTGCAATAAAGTCCATGACCTTTAGGCAGAGAAATGTGTTCTGAGAGAAAGCAGGGGGAAATTGCAGAGACAGAAGAAAGTTTTATCTTGGTTGGAGGAGAACTTTTGTAAAGGGTGGAGAGAGTGAAATCAATGGAACGTGAATGCAACCCTCCATAGTCCATATTCCTGAGAATGGCCCCTTTGAGGCGAGCTACTAGAAAACGACTCTCCCACGCCTCTCTCCCTAGCATTGGAGTTTAGAGACTTGGAGTAGGACTTGAGGGAATCAAATAAAGTTTATACCTTTATCCATATTTTATTAAATCTTATTTACATATAAATTTTTAAAGTATTTTAAATAGAATAACTCTTAACTTTCAACCTTATGGAATGATTTTTTTGTTCCTATTTATTACCATTTAAGGAGAGAATCGCAGCTACAATATTTAGTTGCTAGTTGCAGTGGATCAAATTATCTATTTCACTCTTACTGTTCTAACACTGTTTCAACTTATCTCATCCACATATTTATACGGGACAAAAGTGAATCTAACGTACACCTCCCCGTGTAGCTAAGAAGACAAGATGACAAGAGTGCATTTGCAAGAAAATGTACTGCTGCATTAAAACAAGTAGTATCTTGAGAGCCCTCGTGGAAACAGGCAAAAAAGAGACTCATTAGATTAGCCGAACTGGAAGGGCCGGGGACATCTTTCTGGTATTTGTTTTCCCGTGTGGTGCTCCTAAGTCATCCTGTGTTACGAGGAAGAACGCAATAAATAGGCAACATAACACAAATGGTTCTTGTCGCTAGTACCAAGTTCTGTCGGTGGAGAGTACTTATACCTGAGTCCTTTATAGTATTTTGTTTTAGGCTGAGTTGGTTTGGTGATTGGTACATGGTAATATCAAGAAAGATGTTTTTCCAAGTTTGCAAGGTTCCTATTTTCTAACCAAAGTTGAACAAGACACATCAACTAGGACCTCTGTTTCCCTAAGTAACTGGTATTGCACGCCTCCTTGTGACTAAGAGGAAATTGATACCCTTGAAGTTGACAATGGCTAACTATTAGCTAGTGTTGCCCTTCACTTCATTTGTTTTATTAGAAGGAACAGTCCATGTGTCAAGGATTAAATGTTTCACGTGCAATTGAAAGAATACTTTTAGTGTTGGCCACATGTTAAAGATGCTGGAGACTTTGTTCCAACATAAAGTTTCTTTCAATTTAATACGGTTTGGTGCAAGGAAATTCAACAAGAGCTTGTGTTTTACTAACCTAAAAAGCGAGAGAAGAATGATGATGCGACAAAAAAGTGGTAAGCAACATAAGCCATTTGCTTAAGCGGAGTTTGGAAAGGCGTGAATTGAATTCAATTCAAATGTTTGAAAATATAAAAAATATGTGAGTTTAATTTATACGTATAATTGAAACCCATCTTTTTTATAAATTGAATTCACTCCTTTAAGTATAGGAATTCAATTACATTAAAGCTTGAGGAAGACACCTTTGAATAAAAAACTGTTGTTTGCTGTGAGTTTAT
>JANKOD010000191.1:22594722-22612279 GCA_026284645.1 Erythroxylum acuminatum
TTTACGATATGTAATATATGTGTGTGGGTTTGAGTTACTAAATAAAATAAATATCAGTGTGATGTTTGGTTTTGTTTGTTCTGTCTTGGGTGACATCCATGTATCCTCCCAGGGGATATTTGGGTGTTACATATTCTCCTATAAGTTGTGGAAAAGAAGGAAGCCAAAAGTTGTCTATTTTTGAGCTTTTGGCTGCAAATGTTTTGTGTTGAATATTAGTAAGGACAACCTTGGCAAATTTGATGCAAGGTTTGATGAAGCTATATTTTTAGGATACAACACTATTAGCAAAGGATTTAGAGTCTATAGAAAAAGAACTAAGAGGATAGAATAATCAACACATATAGTATTTTATGAAGCATCACCCTCAACAACAGCTATTGATTTAGATGATGAAGAGCATCTTTTGGTTCCTAATGATATGCCATAAATTCAAACTGCACCAGTAGTGCCTTTAGATTCACAAAATCAATAAGGTCCTTTTGAAGCTAGAACAGAGACAACTGCTTCTCTAAACACACCTCAATAGGCTCCTATATTACAAAGGACACCAAATACTCATAGCAAAAGGACACCAAGAGAATGGAGAGGTCTTGATAAAATTCAGTATATTCTAGGAGACCCTTTAGAAGGCTTAAGAACAAAAGCATCCTTCAAAAATAATTATGTTGCCTTTGTTCCCCAACTAAAACCAAACACTGTTGAAGAGGCACTTGTTGATGAAAATTGGACTTCAGCTATAAAAGATGAATTAAACAAGTTTGAAAGGAGACAAGTTTGGAATTTGGTACCTTATCCACAAAACAAATCAGTCATTGAAACTCGTTGGGTGTTTAGAAACAAACTTGGCAAAAAAGGTAAGGTGGTAAGAAATAAAGCTAAATTTGTAACTCAAGACTATAACCGAAAGGAAGGTATTGATTTTGATGAGACTTATGCTCCTGTTGCTAGACTGGAGTCCATCAGAATTTTACTTACTTTTGTATGTTATAGAAAATTTAAATTATTTCAAATGAATGTTAAAAGTGCTTTCTTAAATGGTTATATTAATGAAGAAGTGTTTGTTAAGCAACCTTTAGGAATTGAGATTACAGACCATCCAGATTATGTGATGAAATTAACAAAAGCTTTATATGGTCTAAAGCAGGCTCCTCGAGCATGGTATGATAGGTTAAGTAATTTCTTACTTGAGAATAACTTTAAAAGATGAAAGGTAGATAAAACCTTATGTATCAAGAAAAAGGAAAATGATTTACTTATAGTTCAAATATATGTTGATGACATAATATTTGATGCTACTAATCCATCTTTCTGTAAAGAATTCTCAACCTTAATGTAAGGGGAGTTTGAAATGAGCATGATAGGTGAACTATCCTTTTTTCTTGGGATACAAATAAAGCAAACAGAAAAAGAAATCTTCATTAATTAAAACAAGTACATAAGGGAACTTATCAAAAAATATCATTTTGAAAATGCCAAACTAATGGAAACTCCAATGTATACTAGAACTAAGCATAGTAAGGATGAAGCAGGTAAGGCTACTGATGAAACAAAATACAGAAGAATGATTATTTCACTTCTATATCTCACAAGCTTAAGACCAGATATTATGCTTAGTGTATGTGTTTATGCACAACTTCAATCATATCCTAAAGAAAGTCATCTTCAAGTAGTCAAGAGGATTTTTTGTTTTCTTCATGGAACCATGGATTTTGGACTATGTTATCCAAAAATAGATTCATATGACATGCTTAGCTACTGTGATACAGATTATGTAGGTGATAAAGTCGATAGGAAAAGTACAAGTGCCTACTATCAATTCCTTGGTAGATGTTTAGTCTTTTGGTCCTGCAAGGAATAAAATTGCACAGTACTTTTCATAACTAAAGCAGAATATATAGCAGTTACTAGCTGTTGTGCTCAAATTTTGTGGATGAAACATGAACTCCAAGATTTTTCTTTAAACTTTAGTCATATTCCAATATTACGTGATAGCACAAGTGTAATTAATTTATCTAAAAATCCAATGTATCTTTCTAGGCTAAGCATATAGACGTTAAATATCATTGTCTGAGAGATCATATTTTAGATGGAACTATTGAATTATTGCATGTTAATACTAAAAATCAAGTAGCTGACATCTCTACTAAGTCACTTTCAGAAGATAGATTTTGTTCATTAAGAAAAGAGCTGAGTATGTGAAGATTATCAAACATCTAACTCTGTTCGAAGGTTTTATGCTACCTCCTTTTATAGATATAATATGCTCCTTCGAATGTGTTATTTAGAAGGCTCTTATCATTTTAAAAGGGGAAGAGTAACTTTATTCAGAGATTGTAGTTACTAAACGATGTTGATTCAATTTTTAAAAACATGCATGTAGTACTTTTAGACTGACAGAAGATACAGAAACGATCACATCTCTGGGAGCGTGTGACCTCTTTCATCTTCACACAAAACCCACTTTTAAAAACTGTTCAACATACTTTGAAACAATTCCTCCTACATCTTATCTTTGTCGTTCCTTGAAGCTCATTATATCTCACTGCAATCAAACTCCTTCTTTCTCAAATGTCTTCAAAAATTTCCATCATCCTTTATTTTTGAAAATGACAAGAAAAAAATCGAAAGGACAAAAAAAATCATTAAAACCCATTACTATCCATGGCGAAACCTTAGGTCATGAATAAGCTTCTGAAGCTTTTGTTTATGAATCTTCTAGGTCACCTACTCTAGAAATACCAAAAAACCATTTTGAACCCTTTATTGACTCTTATGTGAAAAAGCCCCAATTTTTAAAGCAATCTAAACAAAAGACAAAGTTACATGCATGTGGGAGAAAGAAGAAAATTATTCATTCATCATCACCATTGGAAGAATCAGCTTTTGATTTATCCACTGAACACCATGAATCAAAGACTAGACGACAATATGATTTTGAGTCTGATGAAGAAAGTTTTGTTTCTAATGACACAAACCCTAGCTCGTTAGAAGAAGAAGAAGAAGAAAATGAAGAATCTAGTGAAGAAGAGCTTACTCATATAGGGAAAATTTCTAGTAAGAGGGAGTTATGAGAAAGGTAAGATTTTTCTCTCCTTCTCTAGTTTCAAGTCTCCTTTGTTTACTTCTTCACCATCGCCTTCACCTTCACCTTCACCACCACCAAATCACATGCCTAATCCCACTCCTATAATCTCTTCACCTAGACCATCATCAACACCTCGACCTAGACCCACCATTTCGAGTCTGTCTAAAGAACGTTAGATCATCTTTGATGAAGATTTAGAAGAGGAACCAATTTGTTTTATCATAAGACCACGAACCAGAGGAAGTATAGTGTAGGCTGTGAAAGAGCTTGTAATTGAAAAAGAAAAGAGCCCTGACAATGAACAATGCATCCAGAAGCATCCTTAAAAAGAAAGAGAGAAGAAATTAGAAAAGGCAAGGCACTTATGCTTGAATAAAGGGAAAAGGATCGTATTACTCGAGAGGAATCTCTCTTTGAAGAAATTCCTAAGGCTAAAAGATCTAAGAAAAGGAAGATTTCCGTCTAAAAGAAAGGAGTGTCTTCAACACGTCCAAAAATGTTTCAATCGATGGAAGTCGAAGCAAGATACAAAATGTGCTATAAGAAAATAAATGTGATTGCTGGGCACATTCTACCTCATATGTTGTTTGATGACATTGGTATTCCTGTTTTCCCTTACCTTCTTGCTGTTTGATCACATAATTTCTTAAATTTGAATGAGATTGTTTGTGATGAGATGGTTCATTCATTTATACACATATGAAAAAGGAAGTTATAGATGGAAAATTGATAATTATACCTTGGGTGCGTAAACTTGAAATTTTGATAACTGAGGAAATTATGGGAAACTTGTTGGATATAGCTCCCATAGGCATAATTAATTTCCCTTGTTATAAATGGGATGTGGCTGATCTAAATTTGGGAGAAATTGTGTAATTTATATGTCTTCACACTGAAAATACACAAGATGGTAGACCTTGGTGTAAACAGTTGGATTTACTATTACGTTGCCTTACATCACTCCCTGCAACTTCAATTTTTCCAATAAGTAGTTTGGTTGAATGATGTAGTTTGTTGGACAAACATATTGTCTACAATTTGTTGAAAGATAATCGAATGAACCTCCCAGTCATGATTATGCGTTTTGTGTTAGAAAAGGGTAGTTATAAGATTAAGAACATTACTGGGTGCTTGCCATATGGGATGTTGCTTACTAAGATACCAACCTACTATGATGTGTCATTTGATAATTTGGAATGGTACGAGCCTGGTAAGGACCATTCATCAATTCCATTTCAATTTGGGTATAAGCTGAAAGATAATGTGTGGGTAAAGAAAAAGACTGAAAGGGTAGCAGATGTCTTGGGTCCTGCTCCAGAGAAACAGGCTCTTGTCACTCGTCAAAATGCAAATAACAAGGTCCTTCAATAATAACTGAGAGACATCCAACTTAATTAGAATCAAATGAGTGGCCAAATAAATAGAATGCAGGATCAATTGAATGATGTACAAATTCTTCTTCGAACCCTTATTAAGTTCCTCAAGGAATATTTTCGATAAAGAATATACTCTCTTTAACGATTTCTATGAATAACTTCTGTGAATGATTCTTACATTTGAATATTTATGCACTTTGCTAATTGCATGGTTATTCTGCTAACTTTGTTCAATTGCTCCCCTTTCTTTTTTATAATGACAAAGGGGGAGAGTAGAAGAGATATATATTTTTACTTTGATATTTTTGATATCTTTTTTGATATTTTTGTATTGATATTGATATATATATATATATAGATTTTTGCTTAATATTGCTAACTTTTTGCTTCTATTAATGAATCTGTTGATTGGTTGATGAACTTGACTATGCTGTTGAAATGCTAAATTTTTTTGAAATAATATACTTTGCTAATTATTGAAATGCTCTTATGTTTTCAAAACAAATCTAATATGTGTTGATAGACACTTCATAGTCATATGCTAAGTTTTAGCAAAAGGCTCCTGCTAATCATAGTTGATAGTAAGGACTTACATATAAAGAGTACAATTATTTTTCAAAATCCTTTACTATTGCTTAAAACTTTTGAAAAATATATTTGTTATTGCTTGTCATCATCAAAAAGGGAAAAATTGTTAGCTCAAGGCTTTTAAATTAATGATTTTGATGATAACAATTAAAAATATTTCAAAGTTAGTTACATTTCAAAATTTTAATTTATTTGGATTATTTCAGAAAAGATAACAATATTATAAAAGTTGGGTATTTGTTTAAAATAAATAGATAAGCGTTTAGTAATCCCTATTTTGTCGGAACCATCTTAACAACATATCATTAACATAATCAGAAACAGTTCCACAAAATCTGGAATGAATAAGTTGCTATCTTTACTGTATGGTCGAAGGATCCTTTTGTTCTCCTAATTCGATAGTCGATCCTAAGACACAGTCAAAGATTATCCCAATAAATGAAGAAGATGCTTTAATAGATTCAAAGTCGATTCAGTCAGTTAATCCATGTTATAATTAAAGCAAGGGCTAGTTGGAGGGGATTCTTATTTAAGGGAGAGCTACTAAAATTGAAAATACACCAAATTTCAGAAACACATCAGTAGCATCAACACATACTCTCGAAAAGTTACACTTTATAGCCTTTATGCTTTTGAAAGTGAAAACACTCTATCAAAAGAGAGATCAACATTCATTGAAGCTCATATTGAGTAAAACATATTTTCATTTGTTGAGAGCTTAAAGAGGCTTGTTAAATACTACTAGTGTAAAAGGTTGAAGAACCTTGAAAAAGATCTACTTGTGAGCTTGGAAAGGCTTGTCAAATTACTACTAAGAGATTATTAGTAAAATAATTAAATTGGATATTTGAGAACTGGACATAAGCTTGGTTTTAAGCCAAACGAGTATAAAATGGTTGTGTCTTTCTCTTTCTTTCCTTAATCTTTAAATTTCTACGTTATGGTTTTTTTTTTCAATTTGCAAGAGATTCCTTTCATTTTAAATTTTCATAGGCTCGTTTCATTTAAAAGTTTAACGGACGCCTATCATTCATACAAATTGGTAGTAACCTGCAAAAATTTTCAAGTCATACACAATTCACCCCCCTTTTGCGTGTGTTTGTTTTATCAATACTATCCAGTAAAAATTTTGCTAGTACAAAGCGTCACTCTTAAATAGCAGATAAAATGTCTTTCCAAACAATTTCAAATCTGGTCTGTTTTCTCCGTGCTGCTTAGTACTTCCTGGAGATTATCGATATCTTTTCCTTTTTACTATATTAAAATCTGAGGAGATGTTTGAAAATCCAAGTAAATATTATTTCAGATGTGGATGAAACATCGGGAGAACTTGGATTGGCAAGAGAAAGAACACACCTTTTGATGTTTGCAAACCTTTCTTGTTAATGTCTGAATTGTTATTCAAAGTCACTTTATCGTCTTCAATGTTCTGCTTTGTTGTAATATTAGGGACAAGGTCACATAAATGAGCACCTAGTGTTAGGAAATCGAAGTGGAATTCAATTACGTGCGTAATTGAATAATTAAAATATTTATCATTTGGTTTTTTAAAAGTTAAGATTCGTTAAATTTTATAAAATGATTAAGGCATAAAATATAATAAAAATGAATTATAATTTGTATTATATTTCAAAGCTTGATCATTTTCTTGTTAATTCTCTTAAATTATTTTTAACATTCGAATTTCAAACTACCATAATCGCATAAGTGTTCAGTATCTAACAATATTTATTAAATAAGTTGAGATAATTATATAATTATTATAGAGATGGTTAGGTAACAAATGTTATACTCCTTTTAAGCTTAAACCTATCTATAATAGGACTTGGATTTTTTAGTAATTTAATTGAAAATTCTAATTTCAATTAAAATTTAATTAGAATTAGTTACTAATTAAATTTAATAAGATCCAATATCTTATATTTATCCTTATCTATTAAATATCCCATATCTTGATTAAAATACAAATTTATCTCTTTAACTTATTTTTTGTATAAGACTTATTACGTTTCTAAATATATTGACAATAAATATAAAGTATAATCCTAAATTATATCTAAGATTAGATAAATTAAGCTCATTTAATTTATCTTTAATTTTTTAATTAAATAATTTATATCCATAAATTAAGGTTACTGTCTAGTAACAAATCATGATCATTCAAATATTTAAGAATGTTAAAGTAGTATTAACTAACCTTTTCATGCATGATTTTTTGTATAATTTAATCATTTCATCACATAATATTCTGATTAGACATAGTGTATATAACTAATGTTTACTCTTTTTGTTCCCCACTATTACTAGTTGATTATATTAATGGCTTTGTAAAAATATTTGATAAAGTATCATCTCACCCTAGTCAAAGATTTTCTGAATCAATACTAATTGAAAATAATAGAATATTTTCCTTACTCACTTTAAGATGATGAATCATATATTGATCACTCAATTACATTTATATTGTTCATGTTATATCCAATGACCAATAGCTGAGCCATTATTGATTAGAATAGGTCATGAGTAACATTAAAATATAACAATCCTTATATGTGATGCTTTAGAGATATCAAGTTAAAAGATCATTTATACAATTATCACAATGAGAATCTTTATAGATATACGAGTAATGTTTCAAATGGAACTTTTAGATAAGGTCAGTTCATTGAACTTGTTCTTTAACAAATAGGAATGTCAATTTTGGCCCAGTCAGGCCTGATTGTGGTCCGGTTGATCGGGTCACGAGCAAGTCATAGAGTAAAATTGTTTGGCTCTACCAAGCTATGAGCCGAGGTCGGGTTGAGCACAAAACAACCCGGTCAGGTCGGTGGCTGTCTGGAACACCAAAAATGACGTCATTTTTGGATTCGTTTTAAAAAATATATAAGGTTGGGCCAACCCAATCCCTGACCTGACCCAACCTATTGACATCCCTATTAACAAGTATCCATATATTTGTTTAAATGTATTCGTACTTTATTCTACGATATCGATTGGTTCTTTTATAAGAAAAAATATAACGTTTTTATGTTTTATTAATACCCAATTTTAATAGAACAATGAACGAGAACAATTTAGGGATAATATAAAAATGCAATATGAATATCATAATCATGATCTCATCATAATTTTATTTGTAATGAACATTTGTATCATGGATTTTATGATATACATCTGAACATGTATTAGATAAAGAATGCTTTAAATAATTATGTTAACAAACTACAACAACTGATTGGCTATAGAGCATAAATCAACAATCTCATACTTGCACTAAGACAATCGTTTAAGCATCTTATAGAATATCACCATATGATGATGATGCTACTATTGGGACAATAGTTTAGTGAAAAAATTCTACAAGATTATTTATAGTAAGCACCTATTTAATTGTTACAATTTTCTTCTCCCTTATCATTGTAATTAAGAAAAACTGCTTAAAAGATTTTTTATATAACCTTAGCTCTTTTTGCATGCCTAATAACTATAATGTTTTATAGTACATTACTACTTTAAATAATGTAAGGAGCTATTTCAAGGTAGAAACAACTTTATGGTCAAGTTGATGTTAACAAACTTCTCTATTTGGAGGCCTATGATGGAGGACATTCTATATTGTAAGGATTTCTTCGATCTTATTGATGTGGACAAATGTGTGAAGGATGTTGTTCCTTTAAAATCTAAGAAGATGTCACATAGAGAATAAGAGAAGATGAAGCAGAACACTTTGGGCATGATTCGACAATGGATTAATATCAATATATTCAACTATGTGTCACAAGAAACGGATCCTTTTGAGCTATGGAAAAAGTTAGAAGGACTTTATGAAAGACAGATTGCCCATAACAAGGTCTTTCCAATTAAAAGGTTTGTAAACTTGAAGTTGAAAACTAGGAAGTTTGTGTTAGAGCATTTGAGTGATTTTTAAGATATAATCAACAAGCTATATCTTAAAGCTTACAACAATGAATATTATTCTTAGTGACGAATTTCAAGTCTTGTTCCTGTTGAGTTCGCTACCGAATAACTGGAAGGCACTGGTGGTAATGATAAGCAATTTAGCTTGTGAAGGTGTGTTTTCTTTAGATGTAATTAAAGAGAGGATGTTTAATAAAGAAACTAGAAGAAAAAAGATAAAAGTTGACATCACACAGGCTTTCTTGGCAAAAAGAAGGGGAAGAAGCAAGAGCAGAGGTCTCAAAGGACATGACAGGCTTAAAAACCGATCAAAGTCTGGAGGTGAAAAAAGCTTGAAAACACAGCAATATTGCGAAAAGTTAGTACACATTAACAGTTTTTATTATAAGTGAAAGAGGGATTATAAAAAGCAAGATTATCATAATAATGAAGATGATAAGAATATAATCGCAATGACTTCAAGAATAGATGATAATATGTCCCTAGTTTATGAATATTTCTATATCAGTAGTTTGGCTTCTGAGTGGCTGATTGACATTGGAATTTCATATTATTGTGTTAAAAAAATGGAGAACTTCTCAAATTACGAGAACGAAGACTTTGGGACATTAACTTTCTTTTAAAAAAAATATATCATGCAAGTGCTAAACCCGATCGAAGGAAAGTTTGTTCCCTATCCTTCTTACTTTGGAATGCAATACTCGAATGCAAAAATCTGGGTTCTTAATAGGGAACACAAGGTAAGCTATAAGAAAAGAAGGCATATCATTCTTGAATTTGCAATTATTACATTTTCATCATGCATTGAATAAATCTTTGATATAATATATAGTTTATAAATTTTATGATTATGATATATTATTTAGTAAATTAACAAAATTAATTAAAAAAATTATGATCTTAATATATTATTTAGTAAATTAAGTAAATAATTTAATTAAATTGATAATAAGAATCTCAATCCCTCATTATAATATTTAAGTATCTCAATTTATCATTACAATATTTAAGTGTCTAAAAGAGTTTTTATTAAAAAAAAACTACGAGTTGGTTCTAATTAATTGTTAGTCTCGTGAATTCTTGGATTTGATATTCATTATTAAAAAGAAAAAAAAAAAACATAAGTACTTGGCATTGTGGAGGCGTCATCCCATCTACTAACTGCAATCTGATAGGTTCTGTTCTGTTTGTATCTTAGTGCCAAAATGGCTAAGCATAAATCGCTAGACTTGAAATATGAGGATTCGGAATGAGGCATACCCCTTTTATTAGTCCACAACTTTTACACACACGCAACCGGAAATAAAGATGGGTACTTTTGTGGACATGAATAGTTTCCAGGTGGATAATATTGGAAGAGACAAGAGGCCTGACGTTGGAAGTTTACCAAGTGCTCATTGTTGTTTCTGAGGCTGAAAGTGGATTCTATACTGTAACTAAACATCAATGGTGTTAGAGAAACGAAAGCTTGAGCTCTTATTATTGCTCAGTATAATTTCCAACGAAGCATCGGGTAGTAGATAGATATGCTCATTCACCACACCCAGCTGAGCTCCATCTGAATTTCTCTCTGCTTTGGCTTGTCATTGAGTCCCTGATTAAGAGATGATCATTTAGACATCCCTCTATATCTGCAGTGGTAGAACTTGGTCACAAAGAACCTGTGCCCACAAGTACTAGTAACATGGCCGCCAAAAAGACGGAGCTTCTGTCCTCTGCCATTAAGAGAACTAGCGAATGGTTCGATACCTATCTTTTCTATTTTACCATTTTCTTCATAAAAAGTTGAAGGTTCTTGTTATTTATGCTATCTGTTTTTGTTACGTAAATAACAGATCTCCAACCGTGAACTTTTACAGGATTGTCTCCCAGGAAATACCCAGCGACGTCACAGTTCATGCCGGAGGAGCTTCTTTTAAATTGCATAAGGTGTAAGTCAATCCTGACTACTGTTTCCTGTTTTAATTAACCACAATGAACTTGAAGAACAAATAGCAATATATTTATTGTAGTAAATTGTGAGTTGTCTTTTAGTTTGTATTCCCAACTTCCATCAAGGAGCAATACTACAGTTTTTGGAGAATCCTAGTCTCATAGTAGTTTGTGTTTGATGATTTGTTAATTCTGCTCCTGCTTGGTTTGAAGTTCCCACTGGTCTCAAAGTGTGGATACATAAGGAAAGTGGTATCAGAATCTAGTGATGACGATCTCTCTGAAATCCAAATTCCAAATATACCTGGTGGAGCAGAGGCATTTGAACTTGCAGCCAAGTTCTGCTATGGAATCAACTTCGAAATGAGTATAGAAAACGTTGCCATGCTTCGATGTGTGGCGGAGTTTCTAGAGATGACAGAGGACTACGCAGTTGGGAATTTAGTCGCAAGAAGTGAAGCATATTTGGATGAAGTTGCACTTAAGAGCCTTGCTGGTGCAGTTTCCATCTTGCATCTATCAGAAAACCTCCTTCCTCTGGCTGAGAAAGTAAAATTGATAAGCAGATGCATAGATGCAATTGCCTTTATAGCCTGCGAAGAAAGACAATTCTCTACAACAGGTAGGTCAGATAGTGGAATTGAGGGCGTAATTTCTTCGATGGTTTGCCAGCCAAAGACAATTGTTGATTGGTGGGCTGAAGACTTGACAGTTCTCAGGATTGATATCTTCCAAAGAGTTCTGACAGCTATGATGGCTAGAGGGTTTAAACAATATGACCTTGGACCTATTTTAATGCTCTATGCGCAGAAAGCTCTACGAGGTTTGGTGAGATATCAACCTGAAATACTTGGTTTGACGATTCTATCGCATATGGTTTATGTGTTCTTAATCTTTCTTTCTGGAACAGGAAACACTTGGTAAGGGAAGGAAGAAGATTGAACTACATCAAGAACATGAGAAGAGAGTTGTCTTAGAGACAATAGTCAGTCTTCTTCCAAGAGAGAGGAATGCATTGTCTGTTAGTTTCCTCTCCATGTTACTCCGAGCTTCAATATTCCTGGAGACAACGGTTGCTTGCCGGCTTGATCTGGAGAAAAGAATGGCCTTACAATTAGGACAAGCTGTCCTGGACGATCTGTTGATCCCTTCATATTCATTCACAGGAGATACTTTGTTTGATGTAGACACAGTTCATAGCATAATGATTAATTATCTTCAATATGAAGCAGAAGGGAGACAATATGGGTATCAAACAGATGATGAGTTTGTTTCACCGTTGCCTAGTGATATGGAACGAATTGGGAAGTTGATGGAAAACTACCTAGCTGAAATAGCTTCTGATCGTAACTTATCTGTTGCAAAATTCATTGGTCTTGCTGAACTTGTACCAGAACAATCAAGGGTAACAGACGATGGAATGTACAGAGCCGTAGATATCTACCTCAAGGTGCACTCTTCCTCATTACCTTCTTATGTAGTTCAAATCTCCCAGTATTTTCTATTAGAATATTGAAATTCATCGAGTGTTGCTATGATGAATCTTTTAAACCAGAATCTGTTAAAGCAGCTTTTTCAAGCTTTAGGATTGTTAATGGAAAACCAAGAGTAGTAACCTATATAGCGATAATCACGATTGTTCTTTTATTGGATTTCCTTATCATAAGTTCGTATTTTGATCAATAGGCTCATCCTGCTTTAACCGATTTGGAGAGGAAAAAAGTCTGCAGTTTAATGGATTGCCACAAACTATCTCGAGAGGCCTGTGCTCATGCTGCTCAAAATGATCGCCTTCCTGTTCAAACTGTTGTTCAAGTGCTTTATTACGAGCAACATCGCCTTAGAGATGCTAGGAATGATGGTTTCACGGGTGGAGATTCCCCTGTTCTTCCTTCTAAACTCAGCTTATGTCCCAATGACACAGTTTCTGATGAACTTTCAAGCTTGAAAAGAGAGAACCAAGACCTGAAATTGGAACTAGTTAAAATGAAGATGAAGTTGAGAGAAATTGAAAGATATACAAATAGATCAGATATAGGCAGCCCAATGTCAGCTTCTGATAAACCCCCTTTGCCTCGAAAATCATTCATAAACTCAGTCTCAAAAAAGCTTGGTAAGCTTTATCCCTTCGTTCGTGCTGATGGAGTCACATCCTCCAATTCCAAAACCAAAACAAGGCCAAGCAAGGATCGGCGGCATTCCATATCCTGATAAATAGGTATATTTCTGAAATTTGGGAGGTTCTTTCTGAACAATTCATCCTTTTACATCAGCTGTTGTATGTTTCAAATTCATATATACCTCTGTATATCTCCTTCTCTTGTATGATATCACTGTATATAATAGTCTCATTCCATATTCTATGTGATGTCTGATCCAGAGATTGATGAATTAGAGAACTTGAATAGTTTTAGGGTCTCACCCATCAGATTGACTCCAGTTAATGGTAACTAGTCCAATGCTACAAGAATTACCCGATGAAGACTGCTTCCATATTGATTTCTGATGACAAGAATCCCTACTCAAGCAAATTTTATATTTTTCCTACTTCTGAATCATGAACACCGAAGTGTCTTAAGAATACTCAAGGGGCCGGCTAGCTAGCAGTAACGCTTTATTCTTGGTAATCTGTGAGTAGGAGGTATGTAGTTTCTGAACTTTCATGCATGAATGCCTATGGTGGATCCATACCCCTGTAAGGCTAGGCACATATCACTTTTACTCAATAGGCCTGGAATCCAACATTGTGCCGCAGCCGACAAACACATCGACGCCTGCTACTTCTATTGGACAGTGGAAGCTATCAGCAACAGACTGTTCTTTAAAGAAGCTAAAATGGTTATTTTTAAAGGTCCCTCTGGACTCTTTTGGTCTATAAAGGCAGTCATGTCTCTCGTGCATCTAAAAAGAAGCGTTAGGTATCTGTCGGCCCTCACTGACTTGATATTCCATTTTGCTTCTCCTGTTCCACAAGTTAATATTTTCGGTGTAAGACATAACAGTTAATAACACAGTAAAAGTGGCTTTGTAGGATCTACTTAAATCCAGGGAACGAACAATGTGCAGAAGTATATAAAGATCCGTATTGATATCGGAGAAAATGTGATACAGACTAAATAAATGGTTTCAAAGTTCTAACCCAATTACAATTTTCATAAAGTTGAAATTGCCATCTTGTTCAAGAATACAAGGACTTTCTACTGATAGAAGTCAACGTGATCATGCCGGATACAACCGGTCTTTCCTGCATTTGCGAACGAAATAATATATGAAGTTATTAGCGTGATGTTAAATGCTTAGTTCATCTATCATCATACTTGTTCAAGATTGAACCTTTGGCTCTTTCAATCAACAAAGCTTTCAGTGGGTTAGTCAACTTCTGGGTTTTTCATTCCCAGATCGGAAACTCTAGTCCACATAATACTACTCATCACAGCAGTTCAGTTGGGGACTATAGCTGCTGGCAAGCTTTAGAAAATTGTGAATATTTAACTGATCATTTGAAAGCATGTCAGTATTATATTCAGATGATTAAGTACGTTAAAAAAGTTCAGAAAAGATGCAAGTCGAGCATTCCCATTTACTGATTAGATTGTAATTGGATTTCCAAGCAATGGGGCCACGAATCACACTCTTTTGGATAAAGGTTGTCTTTACACAAGACACGCATCAAACAAGTAACTAAGCAGGAAAAAAGAAAAAGATCCGAACATCAATTACGGAACTAGTGGATGGGAACAAGTCCAAAAAGTCCTCATCACATTAGAGTAAGGCAGATATTTTCAAGTCATGTTGAGACTCAAAACTTGGAAAAGCCAAGGAGGCTGTTTCAGTCTCTCCTGTGTAAATCGTTCTTCAACTTCAACACTGTTTTTACTCCCACCTTGGCACTCCAAGCCTATTTCAGGAATCTGAACGGTTTTTTCTCTAGTTGAATACGTTGTTTGACGGTTTCCTTGATTTGTCCTGTTGATATGGCTTGATCCTGTGGAAGATGAACAAAAGCTTTGACCTGAATCTGAAGTCCGAGGTGTCTCAGGTTTCTTTCCCCGACTGTAACTCGTTGGCCCTAGTGTTAGCCTGATCTCACTCTCATTTATGGGCTCTAAACGTCTGTAGCCATTTGATTCTGCAACATACTCCTCTGCAGGTCTCTCCAAGTCAAATGTCGCCATCGACTTTTGTTGCATATCATGAACATTAATAGTATGATTGAAGCTGATGCCTTTCTTCGATTTCCAAATTTCTTCACTCCTCGAATCAGGCCTATAATAACTTTCACTTCTTCTCATCAGAGTCTTCTGTACTTGATATAAACGGTGAAGTTCGTATACCTGCAACAGAATTTTCAGGCTAAGAATTGCCAATTCGGTTTGAAAATCCGAATAGACAAGAGATGGGGAAGAGTTACCTGCTCTCTGAACGTTTCTTCGTGCTTCAACATGGCCATTCTCATGTATTCCTTGTCGCAAGGCTTGAGAAGTTTCTCCATAGAAACTGCTGTTAAACCAACCACTATAGAACCAGATATTTATTGTAACTGGTAATCGAAGAACCCTTCCATGTGCTCAGGAATTCATCAGGATCAATTTTAAAGATTGAAGATATCTCTGCAACTCGCTGTTCACCTGTACAAAGAGTAGAAAACGGTAAACACCAACGAGGTCTCTTCTATCGATGATAAGGAGTTCTACTTACAAAAAGGTCTGAAAGGAAAGCAATATCGAACAATTATGCATCTATAACATCATTCAACAACTTTGTATAATTGTCTGTTTGCCAACTTCCTTTTTTTTTTTTTTTTCATCTTCTCTTCCTGGGCCACAATCTTAATTCCGGGCACAGAAATCTTCTTCCAATGCAAAAAATCAACGTTGTATCGTATCATTTCCTTACTCTTGCCATATTAAACCTTCAGTGGCACATTATATGAAACCTCAAAACTAAATGCAGTTTAAAGACACAGAAGATCCCTAGTCCCTGACCATGAAGAAAAGAAGCAAGGTTCCATTCTTTGCTTGTAATCATATGGCCCTGAATCCTTTTCTTCTACAAGGAGCACGTAATCAGACAAATGAAGAAACTCATCAACAATTAATAAGTAAACAATAGAGAAGTGCATGGAACAAGTTCTTGGTTGAGATCAGTTCAGAGAGCGCTAAGCCAGTAAGGCAAAAACATGAAAATGGACAATACCATGAAAATGACATGCTGAACTTATCATATCTTATCTTCCAAAGATTCTAAGTTTCAGAACACAGAATTCATGGAAAAGTGAATGCAAGAAAAAGATGAAAGATCAATCACCTGTAACAGTTTGAATAGAATCAAAAACTTATGCTTTGAATGTGGAGAAGAAGCAGAAGAGAATAGAATCCTTTCCAGAAAAAGGCCAACAGTACTACTACTGGTTGCACCAAATCTTCAACCAGCAACAGCTTGTTTGCTAATGAAAGGCCTTTGCTTTTCACATTCTCAGTCAGTAAATACTGCAAAAGAAGGAATAAAATATAGATGAAGAAGAATTTAAGATTCTTTATCTGTTTCTCTTTCTCTCTGACACATACATATGATCACAGAAACCAAAGAAAGGTTGCGTCTGGAGTTTGAGGCATGCCAAACAAATCCCAGTGCATTGGCCAATATCATTCAAGTTTTGTGGAAGAGATGCCCCAGACAAGTCCAGCAATGCAGGCAGATAAAAGAATTTTGGAGAAAACTATAACAGTAACTCTCCTAGCCACAACTATTAAACATTAGTTTAATGTTTACAATTGTTGAGGATCACAAGGCCCTACAATGCTTCTGACAATCATCAAAAAGAACAGTTCAGCCTGCTGTAAGGTGAATCACATGCAACAAGCACTCTATATATATCTCCAATAACTAGTTGTCTCGATTATCTATACAAATATTATGTATTGTAATTAAATATCAGGGGAGCTTATGAAGGTGGCATGAACTGGCCCCGCCGACAATTAGATCTTCACCGTACATTACGTGGGTACCTCACAAAACACTCCAAAAATTCAAAGACTGGCCACGGGATCTAGAATGCAATACTACAGAAATATTCTGATAAGCAAAGCGTCGAGGATCAAGAGACAAGCAAAAATTTAGAAATGGGATCTCCGATGATAGGAGGTTAAGTTCCAAGTCTTTCTAATGTTTAACTTATTGAGTTTGAGACTAAAGAAATTTACATAATTTCATATCACGTTACTCTTAATTAGCAAAGAGATTGTTTTCAAACCCATGAAATATATATAACCTTACTCCTAATTAATAAAGAGCTTGTTTCCAAACTCATGAAAAATATATAACCTTACTCCTAATTAATAAAGAGGTTATTTCCAAACCATCATAAAGTAATAAAATTGGTCTAGCTTGACAATCAAAATCGAGCATATCTAAGAAAATATACGGTACACATTAATGTACTTACACAATTGTACGCTACTAACCTATTTATTTAGTCCAGATCTTCTGTTCAATATTACTCTGTCTTATTCTGTCTCATGGAATCTTAGCCATTTATTTTGCGAGACCCACGTAAATAAACGACTGAGATTGATTGGACACAATAAGACACCATAATATTGGACAGAAGATCTGTACTCCTATTTATCACAGGGAGAGAGCAATAGTGTCTCTT
>JANKOD010000191.1:22724856-22736623 GCA_026284645.1 Erythroxylum acuminatum
TCATACTTCTCATTTTTCTATTGTATGATTTGAGTATCAATGTGCTCTTGGAAGGTAATTGAATCAATGATTTCTTTGGCTCTAACTTGACATTGTTACTCCAAAGAAAACATTCATAGTTCCTTCCGTATCTACATAGTAATCTCCTCGATGTCCTGAAATTTGGTTTCCTCAATCCAGTTTTGACAGTTCTAAAGCTTCATAATGCGTTAAGTACATGAGCCTGGTCTACTGGGTCAGGTGTTCCCGATCCAGTTGATTAATTCTTAGCAATCACCTGTTCTGTTTTGCTTAGCTATCATATTCGTGCAGGTTACGTCGTTTTGTATTTTTAATTTTAAAAAAATTTATGTAAAAAAATTATGGCTACAACTTAAAATATTTCGCACCTAATGATTGGGGTTGCTATCCAAATGATAGGGTTGAAAATAGGTTATGTTCGAATGGGAACGAGGATGTCTAGGCCTGATCTGAAGCCCTCAGGCCTGGCTATGTCGTCGGACTTTAGACCTTCCAAGAATCTGGGAGGATGGAGCATTTTAGATTTTAGGTACAAGTTGGCATTTGTAGGATAATTTTAGTATAGAGTTAAAACTCACCTTAAATCTGTAAAAGAGACAAAAAGGGGAAAGATGAAAGAACAACAATTAAGATAAGAAGTTGCTTAGGGTTGATTAATATATAAATGGGGCTTCAGGTTGTGGTAGATTGTGAAACTTAAACCTCACGGAAGTTTACTCAAATCAAACCTAACTTGTTAACTTCGAGTCATTATCAAAAATACGATGATTTATGCTACATTTTACATCATCGTTGCTATCAGTTCAACCAATGTGTGTTATTTTGGGAGCTGCAGGAGTACAAAATAGTGCCCTCTGCATGGTATTAGTGTTTGAAGTACAAGAATTCCGAAGGAGAAGAGGATCTTTTCTTTGCACCTAGTAACGACAGAAACATTCTATGTAGATTATAGTATCTAAACATCTACAAGGTGTATGCAAATAATGAGCAAAATAAAGGCATGTATTTTCTAAAGAAATTAGGGTAAACACTCTAAGTAAATATCCACAAATCCAAAAATAATGACAAATTTATAACACAAAAATAATGCCAAAACAATATAATCACTAAAGTAGTCACGTAAGAAACATCGGATCTCTGACAATCTGTTGTGTTGTCTTTAAAACATTCACTTAAGTTCTTCAATATAGCTGCGTATTCTTCTTTTCGGTCTCGAATTTAAGGTCAAACTCTTAAGCGATCAAGTTGCTTATGTTTAAGGATGGTAACGAGTTATGTTGGATTTGGTTCGTCTTTAACAGAGTGCATTTCAAAAATTTATTCTTCGAATTCAAGTGAAAATTCAATTAAATCAAATCTAGTTCGGTAATTTTAAACTAGGTCAAGTTTAAACTCACACTCAAATCATTGATCCCTAGATTCAAGTATTTGGATTTGGCCAACTTACTTATAGTTTGATATATTTCTCAAGTATGAAAACTTGTTTAAAATTCGCGATATACGTCTATCTGTTGAGAATTATTTTTGTAATTATTAGAATTATATTTGTAATTGATATGTATTTTCCTTATAGGCTTTATTCAACTTTTTATTGATTCTATATCACAGTATTTCAGCATTAGAATTAGGAATAATTTATTTTACTCTTTTTTTTTGGTTGAATTTATTTTACTCTTTGTATATAAGAAACACGCAATATACATAAAATATATTAGAAAGCCTACCTTTAGCACATTCGTCAAAAAGGTCTATCACTTTTTATCTCCTTTTTTGAGTTGGTATCAGAGCCAAATCAATTTGCCACTGAATCTCTTCAACGATGGTGATAGAGCCTCAGACACTCACAGACAAATCTCATTTCAAAACCTCAAACTGCAGCAGTCTCAACGTCGATTCATCAAGCCCATACTTCATTCATTATTCTGATTATCCCAGCCACATGCTTGCACCCATCAAATTGAACGGAGCCAACAATCCTTCATGGAGCAGGTCAATGATTCATGCCCTCACAGCAAAAAACAAGATTGGTTTTATCAATGGTTCAATCCTGCTGCCTTCAGAAATGGAAGAACCGACAGAGTATGCTTTATGGAGTCAGTGCAATAGCATGGTTTTGTCATGGCTTACCCATTCAGTGGAGCCCGACCTTGCTCAAAGGGTCGTACATGCTAAAACAGCGTATCAGGTATGAGAAGATTTCAAAGATCAGTTTTCACAAAAAAAATGCACCAACAATATATCAAATCCAAAAATCATTAGCCTCTCTATCACAAGGCACAATGACAGTCTCTGCATATTAAACTAAACTCAAAAGTCTTTGGGGTGAGTTAGAGACATGTCGGACTCTTCCCACTTGCAATCAAATGAAGGAACATAACGAACAGAAGGAAGAAGACCAACTGATGCAATTCCTCATGGGACTCAATGACACCTATAACGTTGTTTATACCAATATTCTTATGATGTCACCTCTTCCCAATGTTCGTCAAGCATACTCCCTTGTGATTCAAGAGGAAACTCAGCGACAAATGATGTCAGAATCAACAGAGAATTTCTCCATTGCTGCTGTAGTCTATAGTCGCCCAAGTAATGTCTCCAATAAAAACAAAGATAAGCATTGTGATCATTGCAACAGAGAAGGCCACACAATTGACAATTGCAGAACTTTGAAATTTCATTGCAAATTTTGTGATAGAAAGGGACATACAGAAGATAGATGTAGGTTCAAAAATGGCACATGGAATTCTAACAATACTGGAACTCAAGGAAACAATCAAAATCAGCGTGGACGTCTTGGAAGTGGATCTAATTCCTATCCTATAATTAATGCAGCGAATTCTTCTCATGGTGACACTACACAAGACAATAAGGCATCATTATCTAATCCCTCACATGAGGTTTCCAAAGAGCAGCTTCAACAAATTGCTTGGGCATTATCAATGATGAACACAACTGGTAATCACAATGATTATGCAAACGCTGCAGGTCTGTATCCTTTTTCTAATGCCTTAATTTATTCTGTATTCATAAATTCCTGGATCTTGGATAGTGGGGCTACTGATCACATCATTTTTTATTCCAAACATTTCACAAAAATTGAATCATCAAAAATACCCCATATTAATTTACCTACTGGGTCATCAGCATCAATAACTGTCACGGGGCACTGTAACTTTCAACCCAAACATCACCTTAAACAATGTTCTATATGTTCCTTCTTTTCGATTAAATTTGATGTCTGTCAGCAAAGTGACTTCTTCCCTAAATTGTTGTGCTATTCTGTTTCCTAACTTTTGTGTCTTGCAGGACTTGGCTACGGGGAAGATGATTGGCTCGGGTAAACAACATGGTGGTTTTTATTACATGTCACCTCTCCAACAAACACCAATCTCTCAACAAGTTTCCCAACCCTTTGATCTATGGCACATACGTCTTGGACATCCTTCACCATCCTGCCTTAAGTTAGTTTGCTCGTTGTTGCCCTCTCATAATATTACTTTTGACAATAATTGTAGTGTTTGTTCTATAGCTAAACAAACTAGACTTCCATTTCCTTTAAGTTTTATATCAACTTGCGTTCCATTTGAATTGTTACACTATGATGTTTGGGGGCCACATAAAGTTTCTACACACACAGGAGCTCGTTTCTTTCTTACAATTGTGGATGATTTTACAATATGCACATGGGTATTTCTTATGCAACATAAATCTGAGACTCATAAGCTTTTACAATCATTCATTACATTTGCTCAAACTCAATTTCATGCCGTGATTAAAATCATCCGAGTTGATAATGGTTCTGAAATTTTTCCCATAAAAAATTTCTTACAGTCTCAAATAATTGAATATCAACACACTTGTATCTACACTCCGCAAGAAAATGGGGTGGTTAACCGTAAATATCGTCATATACTTGTTGTTACAAGAGCATTGCTGTTCCAATCCCATTTACCCATTGATTTTTAAGGAGAATGCATTTTAACTGCTGTCTACTTAATTAACCGCATCTCATCACCTATTCTTTCTTCTAAATCACCTTTTGAGATGCTATACAATCATCCCCCATCCCTCAATCACTTGAGAGTTTTTGGATGTTTATGCTATGCTACAATTGTTCATCCCCTCAAAAATTTTGATCCTCGAGCTAAATCTTACATTTTTGTTGGTTATCCTATTAATAAAAAAGGCTACAAACTTGATGATTTGGACACTAAATCCTTTTTGGTTAGCCATGATGTCAGATTTTGTGAAACTATTTTTCCTTTTGCCTATACTTCACCAACTCCCACTCCTAAGCCACCACCTTTCTTCCTTGACATGGATGACCATTGGCAATCTAGAATACCTAATCCAACCAACATTACTACAGAGATTACACCCTCTTCTCCTGACACCAATACACCTAATTCACCTATTCCACACCCTTTACCTCTACTCGAAAGCCCTTTCCCTTCCTCTACACCACCTGCCCTTCCACTAACCAGATAATCCCTTCACCCTAAACAACCCCTAGCATGGCATAAAGACTACATTTTGTTTGCCCACGTCAAGCAACCTTTCTCGATGTCAAGCTCTCAATCAGGTACTCGATATCCTCTTTCTCGATTTCTTTCATATTCTCATTTATCTTCTACCCATTGCACTATTTTAGCTAACATTACAAGTCATATTGAACCCAACTCTTACGCTGAAGCTATCCTTGATTCGCATTGGCAACAAGCTATGAATACAGAATTGCAGGCATTACAGGATAACAACACTTGGAGCATGGTTCCTCTTCCTGTTGGTCACAAGCCCATTGGCTGTAAATGGGTATACAAAATCAAGTATCGGTCTGATGGCACCACTGAATGTTATAAAGCTCGCCTTGTTGCTAAAGGCTACACCCAAGTTGAAGGCATCGATTACAAGGAAACATTCTCACCTATAGCCAAACTCACTACTCTTCGCTGCCTTTTAACTGTTGTTGCTGCTCGTCATTAGTTTACTCATCAATTAGATGTTCAAAATGCCTTCTATCATGGAGATTTACATGAAGAAGTTTACATGAAACCTCCACATGGTCTCCGGCGAACACTGTATATCGACTTAACAAATCTCTCTATGGCCTCAAACAGGCATCAAGGAATTGGCTTTTCACTTTTTCAGACACTATTAAGAAAGCTGGTTATTAATAGTCAAAAGCTGACTACTCCCTTTTTACTAAAGGCCCAAGGTACTTCATTCACTGCCATCTTAATCTATGTTTATGATATACTTCTCATAGGAAACGACCTCCAAGAAATTAAAATTCTTAAAAGGTTTCTTCTAGAGCGATTTCGCATCAAGGTCCTTGGAGAATTGAAATATTTTTTGGGCATTGAATTGTCACGTTCCAAGAAAGGCATCTTTATGTCTCAAAGAAAATATGCAATAGATATTTTGCAAGGTACGGGACTTTTAGGTGCTCGTCCAGATAAGTTTCCAATGGAGCAAATCTTGAAGCTTACTCCCACCGATGGAAAATTATTAGATGACCCCACTAAGTATATAAGATTAGTTGGGAGGCTTATTTATCTTACTATTACCAGGCCTGAAATAGTTTACTCTATTCGCACTCTTAGTCAATTCATGCAAAAACCTCGAAAACCTCGTTAGGAGGCTGTTGTGCGCATTCTCAAATATATCAAAGGTAGCCCTGGTCAAGGTTTATTGTTTCCTTCCACAAATAATCTCACTTTAAAGGGGTTTTGTGATTATGATTGGGGAGGATGTCGTGCCACAAGAAGGTCAGTGATAGGATATTGTATTTTTCTTGAAAACTCTCTTATTTCATGGAAATCAAAGAAGCAAACTAAAGTCTCTAGATCATCAACAGAATCTGAATACTGAACTATGGCAAACACATGTTTGGAATTGACTTGGTTGCGTTACATATTACATGATTTAAAGGTACCACAAGAAACAGCTGCACAATTATTTTGTGACAACCAAGCAACTTTACACATTGTAACAAATCCTGTCTTCCATGCGCGTACTAAGCACGTTGAAATAGATTGCCACATAGTTCGAAAGAAATTACAAGTTGGTTTGATTAAATGCTCATATGTGCCTACACGACTTCAACTAGCAGACATCTTTACAAAAGTATTGGGAAATGATCAATTTGTGATACTTCGTGACAAGTTGGGACTTCATGATATTCACTCTCCAACTTGAGGGTGAGTGTTGAGAATTATCTTTGTAATTAAAGATAAATTAATTTTAGTTAAATTATTATATTTAATTTCTTATATAATATTTATTAACAAATTATAAATAATTTTATTTTATTATATTAAATATTTTATTTTTATTTATAAATTAATATTTATTTTAAATACGTTTCTATTATTAACTTAAATCTTATTTGAAATTTATTTATTTTGAATATATTCTAAATTTAATTATATTTATTAATAATTATTTAATTTAAACTAATTAGAAAATTATTAAGTACAATTAAATTATTTATAACTAATAATTAATTTTAATTAATTAAATATATAATATTAAATTAAATTATTCATAATTTTTACTAACATTTAATAATTAAATAATATATATTTATTTGATAGTAAATTAGATTATAAAAAATCAGAAACAAAAAACAAATTTTTTAACTAAATTATAAAACAAAAAAAAGTATAAACAAACAACTGAACATGCCATAAATAAATAAAGGATAATAGATTTACATTTCATAAATTTTTTAGCACCAAATTTTTAAAAATTCATAAAAAAATATATCAAAATATTATTTTTATTAATGTGACTAATAAATGAACATTTATATAATATTTAGTATCAAAAATAACTTTTTGTTTTGATTTATACAAAATTTAAAAGAAAAGTTATTAAATTAAAAATGTTAACATAAAATTAAAAAAATAAAAATTAAGCGCTGTTTAATGTATTATTCTATATTTGAATTGTTCAGGAATGAAACGCTCATGTCGATAACGTGAATTGCTAATTTTAATAAGAATTTGTGAAAGAAAGAAATTTTTTTATTCTTTTTTATTGTTATGAAACGCCGTCGTTGAACGTGAATTGTTTATGAAACGAAAGAAATTGATGTGGTTAGTTACAATCATTTTTTTCTTAGTTGGCGAGTCCTCTTTATAGGTTGTTTTGATGGCCATAAAGCCTTGGCTACACCAATTCGCAACCCTCCACCACCACCGCCACCGCCACCGCCGCGACAACCACCTTCTCTTCTCTCTCTTCATTTCTTCTCCTAAAAACAACCTCATCACTCTCTCCTCTCTCTTCCGCTCTCCATCGCCTGTCGCTTTCCTCCGTCAATTAGCCTACAGCTCCTCCGCGGCTCTTTCTCGCCAGCACCCTCAACAACATAAACAGCAACCACTTCGTTACCACCGACTCAGGCCCTCTCCAGACACGCTGGCGCAGAAGATCGGGAAATCAATTCGCCGCCCCGGCACTCCTTCCAACGCTAGGGTTTACTCCGACATCAATGTAGTACGCCCCAAGGACTACTGGGACTACGAGTCCCTCACCGTTCAATGGGGGTAAGTCTCTTCTTTTTGTATAATTTTTTATCTATATTCGTTTATTTGGTATTCGATTAATTTAAGACAGAGCACGCGGGAGTCTGAAACGTCCACTAGTACGTAGCCTTGCCCATAACGCTGTTTCTGATCAATTAATTTAAGAAAATGAAAGGATAAAGGAGTTGATTGTTTCTCTGAATATTAAATGAATGATTGTTCAATTGGATGAATTATAGGTAATATAAAGATGTTGGTAGTAACTAGAATTTTTGCTTCTCTTTATGATCATTGGACACTTGTCTTGACTGTCTAATGGATGCATTTGTGACAATTGTGGGGTGGGCAAACTCTGCATTAGAATGCTTATACATGCTAATTTGCATCAGCTGTGCAGTTGCAGGTTCATCTGAACTTAGCTTAATATGCCTATGTGAAGTTGTTCAGGTGACAATTAGTTGAAAGTGACATAAGCTCTTAATATGCCTATGTGAAGCTATTCAGGTGATAATTAGTTGAAAGTGACATAAGCTGATGATTCTGCTTATTTTTCCCCATCCAAGTGAAATAATGTAAATGAGCCTGATTGGGGGTTTTTCTTTAGTTGTAGCTCTGTAATTTACATCTCTATCTTCTTTTTTTCTTTTTCGTTTTTCTGCTTTTGATCACTCAGTGCAGTGATTTGGGCCTTGACTGTCATCTTATGGGTTCTTTGTCATTGTTTCCAGAGAGCAAGATGATTATGAGGTAGTGAAAAAGGTTGGGAGGGGAAAGTACAGTGAGGTTTTTGAAGGTGTCCATTGCACAAACAATGAGAAATGCATCATTAAGATCCTTAAACCCGTGAAAAAGAAGAAGGTGAATGATCGTTTTTCCTTGTTGAATTGTCATCGTGTTCCATTCAATTCACAGTTTTAAATGATGCTTAATATTACTTTAATATGTTTGTTTTATCCAAAAATATAGTTTTGTTGTCTTTTACTATATGGTGGTTTTACTTGTATGCATGAATTTGTCATTCCTAACAGACTGTGATATTCTCTTTCTTTGCTTTCTTTATAGTTGATATCGTGAGTATTTAAGGAATTTTTAAATCAGTAATCTGTCTCTGCTCTGCTTTCAAATTCAGAGCAATGGTGGACTCACATGAACATATAGGTTACTTTCAATAGTACTTTAGATTCGCCGATTTTTGTCTGTTTTTCAATATAGTGGCCTGTACACATGAAATGAAAAAGCTCATTACATATACATTATATGGATGCTTGCCCTTGGAATTGTCGTCACGTCTGTTGATGAGTTTCTTCGTGGTGGTTTATTGTTAGTTGGAAAAGGTAAGAATGCATTATTCAGAAACATCCTTTGAGTTTTGGGCGATTTTTACTTGGATACTGCACCTCACTGGTTTTCCCACGATTCATGTTTAATAGTGATGACCCAAAATTGTTTTATTGTTACCATGTACACTAGTCTCGAATGCTCATCACTTTGAGGCTATGCCTGATATTTAATCTTTTGATATTGATAGCTCTTTGTGTGCTGAACATTGAAGGAAATTGATGTTTCCTTGTGCATGTAATTGGTACATAAGACATCAATTACCTTATTCTTTTATATCTTTGTCTTCTGTGGCAGAGTTTATAGGGACATTGAGGGTTTACTTTGTTTTCCAATGGCTGCAGATTAAAAGGGAGATCAAAATCTTGCAGAATCTCTGTGGAGGGCCGAATATTGTCAAGCTGCTTGATATTGTTAGAGATCAGCAATCAAAGACCCCAAGTCTTATATTTGAATATGTGAATAACACTGATTTTAAAGTGCTTTATCCAACTCTGTCTGACTATGATATTCGATATTACATATATGAACTTTTGAAGGTATCTTTCCCATTGTTTGTTTTCCTCTTTAGAGAAAACAATATATATCATAAAAGCGAAGATCATTATGCAAGTCGTGGATCCTTTTCTGCAGGCGTTGGATTATTGCCACTCTCAAGGTATCATGCATCGAGATGTGAAGCCTCATAATGTCATGATAGATCATGAGCAGAGGAAACTTCGTCTAATAGATTGGGGCCTCGCAGAGTTTTATCATCCTGGGAAGGAATATAATGTTCGTGTTGCTTCAAGGTTTGTTTTGTCTTGTGAACATCATAGATAAATTGGTTTCTGTATTTCAACTTGTATGGCCACCAGCCTTGTTTAAATTCTTCTTTGCAAAACTGCTTTTCTCTGTTGATTCAATACTATGAATTTATGTGTAACATTACTTCCATTTCCTTTGTTTCTTCTCTCCAGATACTTTAAAGGACCGGAACTTCTAGTTGACTTGCAAGACTATGATTATTCTTTGGACCTATGGAGTCTTGGTTGTATGTTTGCAGGGATGGTTAGTGTTTTTATCCATAATTCTGTAAATTGTTTGTCAACTGCACAATTTATATTTGCAAGATCGTTAACAATTGGCAATGCTAAAGGCTGAAGTAGAGCCTGATTCTCCCTTTGGACCATTTTTTTGCATCCTGATAGTCTGGGAGTAATAATTTTGATATGCTTTTATTTCATCATAGATAATAGGGCTGGGTCATTTATGGACTTTGCCTGGCCTTTGATAGATCTGATGGTGGAAACATTAATTTTCAATTTATCATCTTGTTTCTTGATGTCATATGATGTGGAATACCTGATACAATGGTAGTAATATTGAATGCTCTGTTCACTGATGAAATGTCAGTAAATTTAATGTGCAGATATTCCGTAGAGAGCCATTTTTCTATGGGCATGATAATTACGACCAGCTGGTTAAAATTGCCAAGGTATATGATTAGATAATGGTTTAGAGAATATGCAATAGGAGCTCTTTCTGTAGATTATTTTACTGTTTCAATTGCAGGAGTCATAGATGGTTGCATTCTCATAAATGTCTTGAACAAGGTTTAAACTTAAATCAATTTTTTTTAATAATCCATTTGTTTGCCTAAAGATCTTAGATTTACTCTTTTACATTCAAATAGTGTACATATAAAAAAGATAAAAAAAGACACAACTTATCAATATGTGTTACTGGAATTTAGATTGAGTTTATTGTCATTGGAATTGTGGGAATCGTGTCAAGCGGTCCGATGGGGATTCTTAGTTTCCCCATCTTGTAAAACCTTCAAAAAAGGCAGATCTAATTAGTTTTTAGTACTGAACATGCAAAGAAATCTGATTATTTTGCTTTCTGGAATTGCTGGAGGGAGGAGGTACATGATTTATAAGGCCTGGATGTCTAATTCTACTTTCCTTCTGATGCAGGTGCTTGGAACAGATGAGTTAAATGCATACTTGAATAAGTATCGCATAGAGTTGGATCCTCATCTTGCAGCCCTTGTTGGCAGGTTTGCTAGATTTTCTATATCCTCTCTCAAATCTTCACCTTTAAATGTCAAGCTATCTAATTTGAGCAAATCTTTTCTGTGTACAGACGTAGCCGGAAACCATGGACAAAGTTCATTAATGTGTATAATCAACATTTGGCAGTTCCTGAGGTAGAAAATCAATTACAAGAAGAATTTATATTTTTATTTTTGCACCCCACTTAATTTATATTTATATTTTGTCCTTGAAGGCTGTTGACTTCCTTGACAAGTTGCTGCGGTATGATCACCAAGAAAGACCCACTGCAAAAGAAGCAATGGTAAATTCCCCTTTGCAACTATCAACAAAAAATATTTTGACTGCAGAGATTCTTGTTTGAATATATGCCGCTACTTAGTGACCACCTCTTAGGTTTCCTTATTTTCCCATCTTTTGAAGAGAGAATGTATTCGGGAATCATTATGCACATGAAAAGAAACAGAAAACAGATCATTAATTGTTCTTGTAAATTTATGCTGTTAGGTATACCCTAGTCGCTGCAGAATGTGTTGCAAATGATTGATCTATGATCTCTGTGTCTTGCAGGCCCATCCTTACTTCTATCCAATTAGAAATACAGAAAGCAGCAGAACTCGCACCTAATTTGATGCTGTCAACGGGCATCTTGTTTCCGGCCTTCCATTGTAATCTGACCGATCTTCTCATTGTGGCAGAGAGCTTCCATTCGGGGTCCACGTTTCTGTTGTTACTGAGCAGTCATTTTTTATGTGCAATTTTTTCATACTTCTCATTTTTCTATTGTATGATTTGAGTATCAATGTGCTCTTGGAAGGTAATTGAATCAATGATTTCTTT
>JANKOD010000191.1:22754448-22773071 GCA_026284645.1 Erythroxylum acuminatum
TGAAGCAAAAGTGTAGAGGAAAGTGAAAAGTAATGTATCAGATGAAAGTAGAGAGAGAAACTAAATGCAGAAAAATGAAATTTGCATGTATGAGAATCAGATTTTGATGGTTAAGTGGGAATCTTGGATTTTTGGGATTTTATGTGTAATGATGTGCTAAAAATGAGTTAGAAGAATTGTGTGAAAGTTATTTGAGTTAATTGATATGATAATTAACTTTTAGAAAATTTACAGTAAAGAGAGGAAGAATAGTTGGAGTTTCGGATTTGTGATTTTTGAAGTGTAAACTTGAATCTGATTTGTTTAGAGATTATTTTGGGTAAAGAAATGCATAATAGACGTTGTAGGAATGTAAAATATGGGAATAAAATCTGGAAAGTTGGAAAGACGAGTCTTCTGTGAAACTTCACCGTGGCCAACACTGTGGTTCGCTGCAGCTAACTCTCTTTAGTTCACCACGGTGAACTCTTGGGTTCACTGTGGTCAACTTTTGAGAATTCATGAGAAATTTTTGTTTCTGGAAAAGTTTGTCGCGACGAAGTCTTGTTCTGTACAGCTTGAACATGCTTCGATATTTTAACCATATCTTGCTCTATAGTTATCCAAATGGGATGATTTTTGATTTGGAGTAAACTAAAGACATTAGAATACAATTTTTTTTGAAGAAAACGATTTTTAATCCTGTCTTTAAGAATCTCAATTTCTGATTGGAAGTTGAGATAAGAATTTTGCTGAAGCTTAAAAACAGTCTAAAATCTTTTGAGTATAACTTCCAATATACTGAACTAAATTTAATGATTTGTGTGTCATTAGAAACTTAAGACATTAGAGAACAACTTTCTGGAAGTGTTACCTAATTTTGTCATTTACCTTATCAGATTAATTATGCAAAGCTGACCCGAAAGCATGCTAATAGAAAAATCTGAAGTGGTCAATTAGGTTATGAAATTGATTTCACATTGTTTTATTTTGGTCCAAATTATAAGTACAAATGATATTAATGAGGATTTTCATATCTGATCGATTTGATGATAAGGATCATAATAAGACACCCAGAATTGTCATTGAACATGCATTGTGCATATTTTATATAAGTAGATGTGCATAAAGGAATACATACACATTTTTGCAAAAGTGTGACATTTGTACATATGCTTTGTATTATATAGAGGAGCTCTTTGGATGCCAGTCAGACATTTCCAGGCCATCCAGGCAATAGCATATTGGAGCGTACTGTGAGTCGTGTGAATGGAAATGTTTTTAAATGAAGTGAGCCCTATTTGATTAATGTTTTCTGCATACGTGTACATTATTTTAAAGAAACAAAAGTTTTGTAATAAATTTTGACTAAATGATCGCTCTAACATGCCACCCTTGTAGGATACGTACTCGGATATCACTCAGAATGTCGGGAACGTGTCCTGTGAGAGTGGGATGCTACATTATTAGATCGGATAGAAATTGGCCCTCAAGCGTAAAGAAAAAAGAGAGCTTGACTGCAAGACTCACTCATCAAGCAGGGATGAAATTGGGCCTTAATGATCTGACAAGGTAAAGTTTCTTAAAAGTTCATAACAATTTAGAGAATTATTTGGATACAAAAGATTGAAATAAAGGGTTAACAATTTAGGCAATATATTATCTCCTTTTATTTTCCTTTCTTTTTGTTTCAACAATCTAATTCACTTTTTTAGGTAAGCTAGGTGGGGCAACTAAATCATTCACCTTTAGGATACTGATTAAGTCAAAACTAATAAAGACATAAAAATATTAAAAAGGAGAGCAAATTCAAATCCTCGACAGTTTCTTACGAATTATACTAGTTTTTAAGACCAGAGCTATCAACCATTTGACCATCTCTTCGAAAGATAATTTCTATTTTACTATTTGTTTAGTTGAATAGAGCATGGTTGTAAAACAATAGGTCGATCTATGCCAGGGGAATTAGTAATGTATCAAGAGAAGTTGGTACAAAAATTTATGGACAAATTCTTGATAATGGAATTCACAGACAACCAATGAAGGATGGTCATAATAATCTACAGATCATTTTCAGATGTAATTGAAGGCCAAGAGGGAAGATTTCGAGAGACTATGTTCGACAAACAGGTTGACTAATTGAGGTCTTCATATATGTTCCACTTGACTCGGGGGGTCAAGTGGTACAACTTTGCCCTTATAATTAGGTTGTTACGATTACGAGTTGGATGTCCAAAGCTAAAAAAAAGTAAATTTTTGTTAGCTTCTACCACTTTAAAAGTTTGCTTGTATAGCTCAAATGGGAAAAAAAATGCTAGTTAAACAAACGTGTTTGTAATATAAATTTTTTAATCATATGATTAAAAATCTTTTATGAAGATACAAAAAGAAAAATCTGCAAACTTCTCTTTTTGTTTTCAATGCCAAAATATCAAGTTGGTAGTTGTTAATTTACCTCATAACTGGATAGATAAATGTTTGCTTTTCTGCAACTATTTTTAAATAGGCATTGTTGAATATCAAAGACTTATTACCTGAAATTATATTTTTTCAGAACGAGTAAAAAACCTCACTTAATCTATTTGCTTTTCTGTTTATTGAAAAAATCCTTACTCGAGATAGAAAAGAGATTAAGAAATATATATATAAATAAAATATAAAGAATATATTTATTGTGTGTTCGAGTACGTGTTTTTCTAGGCCAAGTCTAACTTATCTTTACCACGAAATATCTTCCTTGGTTAACAATATTTACAATTTTATCGATATTCACTGGTTCCTTGATTTTCTTTTTCTCATAATGAAAATAAGGTAATTAGAAGGTATACTATATATATTTTATATTAGATGGTCAGAGGTGAATTGAAAATTAAAAAGTTGAAATTGTAAAGATTCCTCAAGGGAAAAAAAAGAGATGTCTCCTATATTACCCCTAATATGTAAAAGCAGCAACATAATTTCATAGAGTCATTTAGTCTTAATGGAATTGGTTTTTCGTCGATGCCCGAGCAATTAATGGTAACGAACTATAAATTCGTTAGCAATATGTATATGCTGGTTCAAATCCAGCTCGGCTAACCTATGGACGAATATTCAAGCATACTTTTCATGCTTGTTTTAGTAATAACAATGAACTTCCTCATTATCATGCTTAGAACAACTAGGGCTTTTCATTCATATGGGTCACTTGGAGATAGCCTATTAATTAGAGATAAAGCTACGTGCTACTGGACCACTTTAAACTCCACGTCTCAGCAATATTTCTATTGAGTGTTACTGCTGTTATTACAGAACAGCTGGGACTTCTGGAAGATGTCATTTATTTAACGAAAAAAAAAGGAATATCAAAATTTTGAGGGGTTGAAGCCAAAACAACTACTTTCAAACTTTAAATTAGGATTTCGAAATGAAAGAATTATGTTTTGTCAAAATATTAGATCTTTTGGAAAAAAATTGGTCGATTGACCAAGTTCACAATAATAGTGGAGAGAAAATTCCTTCTATTTCTCCAAGCATAGTTCTTCGCATTGCAATGCTTATTGTGTCCGCTTGACCTTTCGTAAGTGGAGACAGAATAATTCATCCATAATATTTTTGAGTAGATATCTTTTACTTTCTCTCGAACCATAATAATATTTTATCAAATCAATTAATTATTTCTTTCTCTTGAAATTTCTTCAATTTCTATTTTTACACGTGTCTTTTTTAAAGAGGTCCGTAACCATTGTGTAGCGTAAATGTTTCATATTGTGTCTATTTTTTATTCTCTTCTATTGAGTCTCTATTTTCTTATAGTTATTTCTTCTATTTCTTCTATATTTACACTTTTATGTAATTTTTTCATTTTTATATATTTATATATTTATTATTAATTATCTAAAATTATTTCTAATTTATCTAAAAATGTATAAATTTATATAAAAATAGGATGTTAAAGTATAACTATCATAAAAAGAATTAGAGTCTATTCAGAATTAAAATGAATATTTAATATAATATATCTATTAAACTTTGGAGTGAATGATTTGATCAATTCATATTTGATCCTTTCTTTAACCTGGAATATATTTCAAACAATCATTTTTATTTTATTTCATTTTTCATATAAATATCCAAACAATGAGAATCAGTTTGTTGGTTGTCGTATAAGATAAGAATTTAGTACATATTTATAACATATGTATATAAAGTTAGCCTTTATTTTCTCTTTTCTGTAGTTTTAGCAAAATGATTCCTTTGCTTTACTAATGCAAAGTAGTCAAACCATTTCTTAGAACAAGTTCTATTGAGTCTCTTTTTCTTTCCTTATAAACTTTTTTGTTTTCGAAAATGGATCCCTTTTTTCCTTGTTGTGAAATACCTTAAACTAATAAATTTTTATCATAAAATGAAACCTTCCCTCCTTTTCTTAAATTATTAATTAACATTTTATTAATCAATAATTTTTATTAATTAGTAATAATAACTACTGGAAGTATTGCTTAGAATAAATAAATATTAATGAATAAAATAATCAATAATGTAATATTAACAATTAACATCAATATAGAAATGAGATATGAATATAAAAAAATTAGAAAAGAATTGACATTCGAGCACTCCAAATTGCATGAAAAAATAAGATTAGGAGAGCCTTATAATATATAATAAATACGATAAAAATATACAGGTGCGTTGAATTGCGAATATATAAATGATATAATCAGTGGCTCAGTGTAGGTAGGTCTGGTATAATCCTCTATTCCATAGTTTGGGTGAGGCTATTTGGAACTAGTCAATTAATAATTTTCAGATGTATTTGTACTAGCAAGCAGTCATCGATTCTTCCAAGAGGTCACAATTACTTTGAGCAAACATATTAATGATGAAGAACACATGTTTACTATGCTACTAATACTTGTACTTGCTTTGTTATTCTGCCTAAGTTTGGCTAAGGAAGAGTTACGGGACGTACAAACATATGCTCTATCTGAGCATACTTATTTAAATTTATACTGTTAATGATAAATAATAAATATAAAGAAAAAGGAATTCCATTTTGAGCAATTCCATCGCCTACTTGAAAGTACGATATTGGTATTTACAATCATTACTTTCCTATTATATTGTTCAATATGTTTGTGGATAATATTACTAGTCTCATAAGCTCAAACAGTTACCATAAGTATTTCTGAACCCTTCCCCAAAGAAAACAATCATATAACAATCATATTTCTTTTTCTTTTGTTTATGCAAAAAGGAGTTCATTTATTATATTGATATGATCAATATGGCTTGATAGGACCAATATAGTCTATTTTTATTTTTTTTATCATAGATGAATTTTGCATATTTTCAAACACAAATATAGGATTTATATATACAACATATATCTATGTCAATGGAACATTTCTTATGTTTTAGATATTTTGATAAAAATATGTTGATTTGGTCTAGGCATACTATATTTAAATTAACAGTAGCGTTGATTAACTGAAGGCTCCTGCGGAAAGTAAAAAGAATTTCAAGTTCTTCTTTTCAAGAAGGGAGGTTTAAGAAAATCCTATTGATTGCAGCTTTCTCCAAACCTCTAGCAAAAGCACGGAAAAATAAGCTCATTTGTTTACCAATCTTTGATATAACATTATGAATAGATATGATTTTGGGTTAATTACAAAAATCTCAAACTTTACTCAAATTTACAATTATAGTCCGAACTTTAAAAAATGATAATTAAAATTTTCAATGTTTCAATTTTTTTCAATTGTAGCTCGACGTTAGTGTTTCTGTTAAGTTTCTTGACGTAACTTGTCACGTATTCTAAAAACCTTAAACATTTATACACGTCAGATCAAATTAACATAATTAATGAATTGAACAGCTTGGTCTAATGCTAGAGCGAACAAAGTAGCTTGGTGCAATGCGAGAATGAAGGGTTGTGCGAGAACAAAGGGCAACTTATTTGATTTAGGGATTTCAATCCCCAAAATAATGTAGTTTTAGTGATGTTATTAAATGACGTAGTTTTGTAAATTTTCGTTAGTTATGTTAATTTGGTCTGACGTGTATAATTATTTAGGGTTTATGGAACACGTGGCAAGCCACGTTAATAAAGTTAACATGGATGCTAACGTTGGGGTAGAATTGAAGAAAATTGAAAGTTTGAATATTTAATTGTCACTTTTTAAAGTTTGAGCCATAATTACAAAATTGAACAAAGTTTGAGGGTTTTTTTGTAATTAACTTATAATATTTATATATATATTTGGATAGAATATAATTAGATAGCATATAATTAGAGATAATTAGATGTTTATTATATATTTATATTTAGATCTAATTATTTGTAGTCACTCATTTTTTGTCATAACATAATGTTATCATAACTTTTTATTTACTTTATTTATTTTATGATATGATTATCGAAATATTATAATCTTACTTAATGGTATAATATTACTTAAAGTTTAGTAATCCAGTAACATTTGGAGGGTGAATATTTACTCTTTCTATTCTAGATGGATATAAATTTAATTAGGTAGACAAGATCTTAAATTAAAAAAAAAAAACTCAAAATGTGTTCTATTGTTGTCTTGAATCTGAGTTGTATTTCCAAGATGCTCATTTTTCCAATTACCAAGTATGGTTAAATAATCCTATTCATATTAGACCTGATGCCTAATTGATTTGCAGGCCTATTCTTAATATTTTATGTCTTAGGTAAAGTAAAAAAAGATAAATGTAGACTCCGGTAAAGAACAAAATGAGGCAAAATTTTGTCAAAAAAAAAAGAGAGGCAAAATAAATTTTTTTTTTTTGTATGAAAGTGAGCTTTAAGGGAGTGCGTAGCCTGTCCTTCTGGTGGTTTGGCTAGTAGTCAACCAGGAAATCTTCAAAAGTGATATGGACGGGGTTTTTGAATAATACAAATAACGTACGGTTTTCTCATATGTGGAGAGTAACTGGTGAATTATAACTTTATTGTACGACAATTTTTGCATTGATCTTTAAAATCTTAATGTTTTTTAGCTGGTTGGTTTCATCATCAACCACCCACTGTAAGTCTGAATTGAGGGGCTTGATCAGTTTGTACAGTATTATGATCTTAAGATCTCTGAATTAAATTTGCTTATTCAATGAGCATTGATTGAAGATACACCTCCTAGTACTTAGGAATGCTTGTAAGAGTTGGTGGAGCAGTAGCGTTAACAAAGTAAAAACAGTGACGATGCTCATGAATGATGGAGTTATGATAATGGGGATGATTATAACGATGAATGGATGTGAATTGGGGGGGAAAAAAAAACCCGGAGGGAGAGGGAGTAAAAAGGTAATGATTACGAATGGGGTCATGATGGCAACGCCTACTTTCACAGAAATTAATGATTAAAACTGAGAGAGAGAAAGGACATCCACGACACTGCGCAGCCGCAGCCGCCATTTTCTCTTTTAGGATCCTTTTAATATCCTCAGTTAAGTATTTCCGTTCTTTGTTCATTTACTTCTTTAATTTTCTCTAACTCCTTATGTATTCCCATTTTAATGTAGTAATCATTTACCATAACTGATTAAGTGGTCTATTCTTAGTATTGGAATGTACAGTATTAGTTACTACTAGCCTTTAGGTGGAGATAAAAGTAAGTGTAAAGAGACAGAAGAAGAGATTGGGACTTCAAAAGGCACTGAATTTAAAAAAAAAAACAGAAGGATAAAGAGATGAAATTGAAACAAGAAAAATGTATATTAAAAGGCAAAAGTCACCAAGTCTGCAAGTATATATATATATAGAGGCACCACAAGAGCACTTGTACCTCTGCAATGATGAATCACTCACTAACTGAGCAAAGCATCAAAATCAACTCCGTCATACAGAACTGAGTACAGAGGCAACTCTTTAGCTTCGTAGACGTCGCTATTACCCTATTTCTTCTCTTCTCCTCATCTTCTGGGTTTTTGTTCCTTCTTGTTCTTGTTATACACGTATATTAGGCGCCTGTTGTAGAGTTATCGTGATGATTATGTGAGAAGAACTGATCAAAGATCTTATCTTTTTTCTCTAATTCCAAAGTTTTCCTACATAGGCCATCTATTGGCTTCTTTCTTCTTTCGCACGTTAGACATCTTTTTACCGTCTTCCTGCTTCGTGGGCTATCCCAAAACCTGCTTAAAGTTTTGATCTTTATTACGGAACTTGAATCATCTGGGCACATTTGTGTTGCTGGAGGTGGTTCTTATATAACTGTTCAGCATATATTGTTAAAAATACGGTAATAATATGGCGGTAAAGCGATCATCGTCATCATCGTCGTCGTCATCAACAACAGGAGGACTGATAGTGGTGAGAGAGTTTGATCCAAGAAAAGACCGAGTGGGTGTGGAAGAAGTGGAGAGAAGGTGTGAAGTCGGTCCCAGTGGGAAGCTCTCTCTCTTCACCGACCTCTTGGGTGACCCAATTTGCAGGGTCCGCCACTCTCCTGCTTTTCTCATGCTGGTACAGACCCTCAAACACACCAACTTGTCCTCTTTTGTCCTCTGCATATAAATTTCTACACCACCCCTTTTAATCTTTTCTTTTTCTTATCACTTAAACAAGGTTGTTTTGTTCTTCATTTACATTAAAATCTAAGAAAACATACATGTCGGAGCCTGACCCAAGTTTCATATATGATTGGTATTGATTGTAGGTGGCTGAGTTGGATGGAGAAATAGTGGGTATGGTAAGAGGTTGCATCAAAACCGTTACATGCGGAAAAAAGCTCTCTCGCAATGTGAAAACCAACACTTCCAACCATCTCAAAGCCCCCCCTCTTCCTGTTTACACCAAAGCCGCTTACATCTTAGGCCTTCGTATCTCCCCTTCTCACCGGTGAGTACTTGCCACTCTTTCGCAATCATTGGCGAGTTGTAATCATAAGAATAATCATTTCAACCATATTTAATATTGGTACTTTGTACCATTTTTTTAATATATAATTCGGACTTATTAAATCTGTTATCTTTTGTAATCAGGCGAATGGGAATAGGCCTGAAGCTGGTAAGAGCGATCGAGGACTGGTTTCGCCAAAACGGCGCTGAATATTCCTACCTGGCAACTGAAAACGACAACCAAGCTTCCGTTAAGCTATTCACCGACAAATGCGGGTACTCCAAGTTCCGTACTCCTTCAATCCTGGTCAACCCGGTTTTTGCTCACAGAGTTACCGTTTCAAAACGGGTAACGATCATCAAACTTCCCCCGCACGACGCCGTGCTACTGTATTGTCGTCGCTTCGCCACCACCGAGTTCTTTCCGCGCGACATTGACTCGGTTCTCAAAAACAAGCTCAGCTTGGGGACATTTCTGGCTGTGCCACGTGGCAGTTATGGGCCCGGGTCGTGGCCCGGGTCCGATGGGTTCTTGGCCGACCCGCCAGAGTCGTGGGCCGTACTTAGTGTGTGGAACTGTAAGGACGTGTTTATGCTCGAGGTACGTGGCGCGTCGCGCATGAAGCGGACTTTCGTCAAAACGACGAGAATGGTGGACAAGGCGCTGCCGTTTCTGAGGTTACCGTCGGTGCCCGATGTATTCAAACCGTTTGGGCTTCATTTTATGTACGGTTTGGGAGGCGAAGGACCACAAGCGGTGAAAATGATGAGGGCATTGTGTGCGCACGCGCATAACTTGGCCAAGGAACGTGGCTGTGGGGTGGTTGCTACGGAGGTGTCAAGTCGCGAACCGCTGAGGTTAGCAATCCCCCACTGGAAAATGCTATCGTGCGCCGAGGACTTATGGTGCATCAAGAGGCTGGGGGAGGACTACAGTGACGGGTCTGTCGGTGACTGGACCAAATCACCCCCTGACTCGTCCATTTTTGTCGACCCTAGAGAGTTTTAATATATATTCTTGTACTAGTTACTAGCAAATAGCCATAAGAAGAGAAGAGAGACTATAACGGTAGAAAGTAAAAGAAAGAAAGGTGCCTATCCTGTTCTATTTTGGGTTTTAGCTCTTAACTAATGGAGGATTTTGGGATAGGAAAAGAGAGGGAATGAGAAGATATGGGCTTTTGTCACTTATGGGAATATCCTCCCACTTTGGTTCATTTCTCCAACTTTTTGTAAATGGATGTGGCTTTTTAGATCCTCTCTTACCCAAACATAGCCTTAGTTTTCAATGTGGGCATGGTCTTCATCCCTCTTTTTAGCTTAACTTTTACTTATTTTCCAAACTCTCTCAAACGGAAATCATGCGGTGAATCAGAATATCCTCTCCTTTGAAATTTATGTATATGCATATCGTTTATATAATTAAAACCTTTGATAAGAAAAGATATAATAAGAGTTGAATGGACTTGTGACCAAAAGAAATAAAACTTAGGTGAGGTATCCTTCTTATTGATTAAGGGTGCGTAATTAACGACAATAATGTGTGGCGGGATTTGAAAAGATCTAATAATACACAACGGAATAAGAAGATTTAGTAATACATGGGATTTAAAAAGATCTAATAATACGACTTTCTTTTAAGGATATTGTTGGACCACAAATGTACACGAGAAGAATTCAAAGAAGTCTTTCAAGTTGGAATAATATTTTGAGGAAGTAGTTGCTTTATGTGGATCAAGTTGGAGGATTCTCTATTGTGGGTATGGATTTAATAATAATGATAGAAATTGACTTGAGATTTGGCCGTGTTACAAATTCTTTAGAAAGTACTTATTTAGTGGGAGAGTGAAATGTAGAAGGTGTTGAGGTATATTGCTCCTGTCGTTTTCCTCCACAAGGTCTCAATCTTCTTTTTATATCCTTAGTTTTGGTCTCTTCGGTTTGGAACCTATGGACCTCGAGCAGTGACGTCTTTCAAAACCCATTATCAATAAAGCCAAATTGGGGTAGCCTACTTGTTCCTTTCTTTTAAGCCACGTGGGTTTAGAACCAACCCTAAGCCATTAGTTACCAGAGCTTCTGGTATGGTTACTTGGTTAGTCATAGTTCAATTCGCAGAAAAGGCGATCAAATATGTATGAATTGACATGCAATCCTTCACGGGGATTTTTGCAGTCGTGAAAGATCATAGGAGTCATGAGTGACATGGATTTGGTTTCTGAATGCTCTGCTCCAGAGATTCTGACTTCTGACAAGTATTTTTCACTCAGTGATAACCAGCTGTTCTCTTTCACGTCCAAAAGTCAATCTCACCATAAATTAGTTCAAATTCGATTAAAATAACGTTAAATTATTTAATTGTAAAAATTATTATCTTGATTTTTTATTCATTGAGTTATAATAAAATTTGAGTTATTAATTATATTATTAAAAACTTTAACTAAATATTATAACAAAGACAGAAAATAAATAGATTGAGTATCACGTTGAAGATATTTGTGATAACAGAACAGCTAATTGTAGAGATGGTATTGTACTATTGTTTTTTTTTTTAATTAGGTTACATATCTTAACTTAGTCGAACTAATCCTAATTTCTTAAGATCTCACCTTAAGAATTGCAGATGAGATAAATCTGAAATTTCAAGATCTGTCAAATTCTTACATAACTTGTACACTTCTGCACACAAAGAATCGTTACATACTTGATTGGTCAACTGCTGATTAATTATTGGCCTTGCTCAGCATCAGGTTTTCAACAGCCCTCGAGTTCTCTAGTAACTTCAACTTCTATACTACCGCTGGAAGTGAGACGTCCATAATTGATCAGATTAAAGAGCTTTGCTCAGGAGACTGGAGGATCGTCAATAGAAAAAATTTCTCATTTCCCCTCCTTCTACGTGACTTGAACTTAAGATCTCCTGTAAGGGAGAGCCTTAAGTGAAGAGTTTACACTATTTAAGTCATTCCTTGTTATCTTGTACTATTGTTGTCTTTGAAGTTTTAACTGCTAACTTTGATTTTTAATATTTTGATTAAATCTAATTTAATAATTTCATTTTTAAAAATTGATCAATTTATTAATTAATCTATCAATTTTTATAGACTAAAATTAATTAATTAACTTTTATTTAATAGTTTTCTTTTCTAAATTTTTCGAAGGGTAAAATTAATTTTTATTTAATATTTTTTTAAATTTTCAATAAATAAAGATAATTTCTTCAACTATTTTTAAATGTTATTTAATTTTAATTTATTTTATTACGATATTTTTAAATCTTAAGTCTCTTCTAAAGCAATAAAGCAATGGCATGTACATCAAAATGATTGTATAGTTTTGTGAATATCTAAGGCTATCCATGGCCAACTTAACAATGATTGAAGTTCACTATACCATCCCTAACAGTGCATGCAGTTCATTAATAGACAAGAATTTTTAGTATGGTCATCTAAGATAATGTGGTCGGTAAATCGAAACTAGGGAAGCTTTCCACTTGACCCACTTTTTGTCTTTTTGTAAGCGTATCGCATTCCTCGTAACATGTCTTAAGTATCGACCACGAATCTAACCAAAAATATAATGGGATTGGAGTAATAATTGTAACACTTTTTAAGGGCTCTAGAAAGTATTTGACTAAGTTAGGACTTAGGAGCAGAGAAGTATTAGGCATGATTTGACCAAGTGACTGCGACTATTCGTGTCAAACAAAGATTTATTTAATAAATCTGGGCAATGGAAGTTCAGTCTCCAAAGTAAGGAAAAGATGTCTCCTAAAGAGAGGTGCTTCAGACCAGAAAAGGTCAAGAACAAAGCTTATCTTGAATGCAGATATCACCTTTTGTTCTCCTACTTCTTTATTCTCAACTCAAACTATCAATGGCAGTGGCTTAGGTAAAGGAAATGGTGGAAGAGATTTATGCTTTTTGTAAAGTACAGTCAAGTATGGTCGGCATCTTCTTTGGAACCGATATTTGAACACTTGACTTCAATTTATCAACAATTGTTTTAGACTATCTGATTTATTAGAATTCCAATCTGTTATGTATAGTCTACTTCTTAAGATCTTGATCGCCAACCCTTTCAACACCATGACTTTTGGATCTACAAATCGTTTTGAGGCTAAATTACACTCCCTATCTCGAGACGTTGTGTAGTAAGTATTCATGACGTTGGGTGGCTTTACTTTGATTATTCCCTTTCTCGAGATATTGGTGCTGCTTTTCTAATCTTCTCAGGTTAGAAGAAAAAGAGTGTAGGAAGTCCCATTGACTAAAACACTTTACCATCCAAATCAGAAGCATATCTATCCAAGTTAAATATTAAAATGGGTCAAATCTGAGGTCTTCCTTATTCTTTCATGGGGTTCGGTCAAGAGAAGGTGGTTCTTCACCGTCGTTTGCACACTAACGTCATATCTTGCACGACTTGAACACCGAAAATTCTGCTAAGTCTACCACCACGCCCTCCACTTCGATATAATCATTTAACTAACATGAACTGAAACCTACCGAGTCAAATCTGATTCAGAAGTGTTGGGTCAACTTTAGCTTCATGCGCGCGTAAGTTAAAGTAGGATGAAAGCAGTTAGGGTTTAATTATTTATTAATTTCATGAATTAGAGACCAAATTATCAAGTTAGTTAGCAAAATATATTAAACTAGGAGCTGTGGTTTGGTTAGAGGATCAGGAACCTGACACGTCTCTTAGAGCCAACTGGGAGTTCTGATTTGTGAGAGAAAGGTCTTCACTCGATTCATGGCTTTGGGTTGTTTTTGAAGATCGAATCCACGAAACTGTTCATGCAACAGTGCTATTTATTGGGCTTATCCATTTACATAGTAGATAGTGTTCAGATCATCAGATGGGCCTTAGCAGATATGAACGACTAGATTGCCTGACAAAACAATATGTTTTAACTTCAAGTAAAATACAAAAAATTAGAATTAATATATTTAGTATCTATTTGGTTGAACTTTTGGAGGGTAAATAAGTACTTTTCTTTACCGTGAATTTTTTAAAAAAAATGAGTGTTTGACTGTAAAATAAAAAAGTACTTTTTTAGTAGATATAATTTTTTTGGCAGTTAAAATGCAGCTTTTTAAGAAGCTCAAATTTGAAGCTTTTCAAAAAAACGCATTTGCAGTATATTTTTTAGATCAATTAATGAGCCTATTTTTAGTCTCTTTTATTCTTATGTTTTACACATAATTTTCACAATACCCACAAACCCATCTTTAAGCTTATTTTGAGAATTATATAATATTATTTGGCTTTTTTATATGTTTTAATATTTATTTTTAATATTAGTTTTACTTATGTTATAATCCATATAAAAGATTTGGTTAAATATATTTTCATTATGTTTCATATGATTTAAAATTATATAATAATTAATATATTATGCTTTGTATATTGTTTAATATACTTAAATAATTTTTATATGTATAAATAATTTTTATTACAAAATAAAATATAGTTAAAATTAAAAGTGTTTTTTATTTTTATATTGTCAAACAATTTATTATATAAATCTCTTTTAAAAAAGCTCTTTTTTAAATGACAGTTAAACAATCAACTGGCTTCTTAAAAAAGTTTTTATCAGAAAAGATATTAAAAAAATTCTACTAAGAAAAACTATCTAATATAATTCCAAAAGGCTAAAAGTCTTTCCTTGAGCAAATAACTAGATTTCACTTCACCTTTCGGTGTTGGTGACTTCCATACTTACTTGCAATTGAAACTTTATTGAAGAATTGACAATTTTATTCGACCTAACCTACCGAATAACCTAGGATATGATCTCTAGATTTAATTAGACAGTAGTATTACGAATTAGAAAAATTGATTAATCAAGGCAACAACTATATACGATGCGCTATTTAACCTAGGTCATGTTATCCCTAATGATTACGAATCATTAGTCAGTACTACATAAGAATTTCAACATAACAATTACGGATTATATCAAAATTCTAGCAATGAATTTGCAATGAAACGATTCAACGAATGCATTAAAATCATCTTTTCACATTACCAATGGGTTCATATACAAATAACCGAACAATAATAAAAATCCAGTTATCCATACACAATACCCAAATCAATTAATATAGGATAACATAATCGATTTCTAATGAGAGAAAGAAACAACAAAACAATAAAAAATACTTAACCCAAGTTGTCGGTATCGATGTCGCCTCCGAACCAGTGTCGGGACATCTAGTCTTTGATGAATCTCTCCTGAAAATTGCGTCAACCCCCATTCTTATAACCCTACCGAAGCTCCCTTCGTTTCTCCTTCACTGCCCAAGCTTCTTATTCCTATCTACTGTTCATTGATGTGACAAATAAAGATGGTGGTCCATCTCCACTAAACATGTCTCTTCCTAACCTCACTGCACTACCCTCCTATGTCGCAAGCTCCTCGTCTGCATTAAACACATACCTCTCACGCAACTCTCTTTTACGTTGTAGCTTGATGTGACAATTTAACTTGGTTGTCCACCGTCATTATTCACATCCCTTTAAAACCTTTCAGCCGAATTGACATAAACGTTTGCGTTTTCACAGGATGCCTGTGTGATGTCTGCGTTTTGCAGACATTATCTGTGTTAAACGCGGAACATCTGTGTGAAACATAGTCGATCCTTGCCTCCAGCTGCTATGCGTCGTCATGTCTTGCTACTAGTTCGTGCTACTGCATTTCATTTGGCGTGGACTGAGTTTTGCTCCTCTTTTATCCACCTGTTGCTGTTTTCTTCATGCTTTCAGCCTGCTCCATGTTGTTTTACTCTCTTATTATTTCTTCATTTTTCCAGCAAGCACTTTTTATTCTTCTTCTTTGCATTTTTTCGTCTTTTAATTTTGTTCTTCTCACTCCATAAAGACAAGTGAGTATTAATCTTCGAAAAATGACCCAAATATAGTACTTTCTAGTCACTTTAAGTTCTTTGCTTCCAAATTGTACCTAAAATCATATATGAATTAAAGTGAGTATCTTAAGCATTTTCGTATCATTAATCGCTAAGTGTAAATAATTAAATATATCAACAATTAAACACATATCAATTTCCTCCATACTTAGCTTTTGTCTGTCCTCGGGCAAAACATCCAAATTAAGCTCAAAGATCCGAAACATTTACTCAATCCCATATTTTCAAAGACAATATAATCACAAACAAAGATGAGTGACTTTCAAAAATCATAGCAAGAGATCAACATTCTAAGCTTTTACTCATGATCAATCAACATTCATCATCTTCAAAAACTGAACAATCTAATGGTGGACTCGGAAAATGTGTTTAACTAAAATATATCCATGGGTACACTCAACACCATTCATGATCATGATAATCCATAACTTTGCATATCATTTCATTTCTCCTCCACTAATTTTCATATGCAAAATCATGAATCAAAGGACGTTTTAGGGTTGTAATGTGGACAAAGGTAAAGTGAGATATATTTGGGTCAAGTAACATGAAAGTCATCAAAGCTAGTGAAACAAAGCAACACTCATCAAAAACTGGGTACCGTCAGCTATTAAGAATGCAACATTTATTTTCACAGCCCCATTCAGCTCTCTCACACAAACCACATGAAGCATATATCAATCGAAGGAATCACTAATACAATTTATGCCAATAATACACTAAAATCACAAGAGTGAACCTTCCAAGCCAACATCTACCTCATAATCAACATACTCAAATAACACATCCATTACAACTCTAGGAAGATGCATAAACCATAAACAACTTATCAACACATATGCAATTCCTCCTTGATGCATTTTTTTTCATTTTTCTTTTTCTTCTTTCTTTCTTCTCTATTTTCTTTTCTCTTTTTTTCTTTTCTTTTCTTTTCCATTTTCTTTTCTTTTCCCCCTTTTTCTTTTCTTTTTTCTTTCTTTTCCATATAAAAAATTAAAATAAACTACATCAACATAGGAATGTCAATGATAAAACATAAAATAACATATGTACACCCCCACACTTAGAATTTTGTACATCTACAAACTCAACAATCACAAATGTTCTACTAGCTTTATGACTTGGGTAAGACATTTGGTTAAGTTTAAAAGCATAAAATATGGTTTATACAAAAAAAAGGTATAAAGCTCAAAGGGGATTAACAGGGGAAAAATCATGTCAATAGGGTAGGTTATTTGGCTAATGTAGTTTATGGAAAACAAAGAATGCCTAATCATATCCATGTTAATGCATGTGATAAAAATGTGGTCTCGAATAGAAATTCAAAGAAAAATCAGAATGTACATGTCATGAAGGTCACACATTATCAAAAGGCAATGAGAGTGATACGGATGTGTCGGCTAAATAAGGCTCAAAATCTCACAAACTTTGTCTACCATTAGTCACTACTCTTCTAAAGATAATGCATATCAACCAATCACAAGAGCAAAAGTACATGCTAAAGTTGCTATGAAATTCTCTGGTCAATCCATACTCTAATCATGTTTATATAGTCCTAGAAGCAATGAAAACGAGAAAATGTTTGTTTCATTTGTTTTATTCTTCCTCTCATTTGATTGAAAACTTAAAAACAAGTCAAACAAACAAATTCAAAAAAACACACGCATATAAAAGGTAATGTAGAAATGTAAAAGAAAAGAAATTTACTTCCCTTGGGTTACCTCCCAAGAAGCGCTTTTGTTTAGGATCGCTGGCTCGACTCCTTCTTCTCCTCACATGACAAAATTGTGATCTTTAGGTGTCACATGCGACTCCTCCACGTGAGGTAGTTCGAGATAGGGCCTTAGTTCACCATCATCCTCATTCAACGTCTTCCCTATCCTCAGATTCTCAATCCCAACTAAGTCCATACACTTCGGAAATATTTTGAATATCTCTTTACCTTTTTCTTCACTATTTAATTCCTCCAATCTGTTATGTAAAGGTAAAGAGCTAGTTTCAAAAATATTCATGGACTCAGTACTTACCATTGAGGTAAAAGTTGTGTCCTTTTCAACTTCGAGCTCCTTCTCCACTTCTTCGGCACAAACAATTCATTGAGAGTTAACCTTAAAATTCTCAAGCTCCTCGTCACTTTGTAACGTTTCTGCACAAACGTCCATTGGGTATACCTCGGGTTGATACGGCTGCTCCTCTTCACTTTGCGATTCTAGGCGATTAAGCCCTATTGCCATATGACCCATTAGGTCTTTCATCCTTTGTTGGCTTGCTTTTGTCTCTTGTCAGAATTCTTGCAACTACTGCTGCATATCCTGTTGAAATTGCAAATTGTTAGCAGCTAGATTCTTAACAAGTTCTTCTAAAGATGCACTTGAATCGTGTTGGCTTTCCGAATCTTTGGCACTAGACCATGTGTTTCTTGTAAACTTCCCTTCATCCTTCTAGAATTGTAGAGTATTCTCCTGCAATTGCAAAGTATTTGCTTTCACAATATTAATCAGCTCTTCCAGAGATGGACTGGAGTCGTGATAGGAAGCTTCTGGTCTGTACGAGAATTGTTATGCGTCCTGCAAACTATAATGGAAGTAAATTTTGTGATTATCCCATCCATAACAAACGTTAGGTTGATTAGTCCAAACATTGTTGTAGGATTGAGAATATGAGTCATGAAAGAAATTACTTCTATCCATATCGATTTTTTTTAAATACGAAACAAAAAATGTGTAGGAAAATCCCGGTGTGTCCATCACATGAACACAGTGCGGAAAACAAAAATTTTTGTTCCGGGACATTCCCGAAAGCCAGGATCCATGTGTATATATAAACAGTCAAACCATAACGACCAAAGGAGACCGTCTCTAACGGTAT
>JANKOD010000191.1:22793209-22804074 GCA_026284645.1 Erythroxylum acuminatum
TTTGTCTTGTAGTGGACACTTTGAATTCTGAAATGTAAGAGGTTGTTAGATTCATATCCAAGGTGACGTTACTTGCATTAGGTGGGGCTGGTCATATCTACTCATCTACAACGGATCCTCCGCCAATGGAGTCATTATCTGAATGAATAAGTGTTAAGAAAAGACCTTCACTTAGTTTTGTCCATATGGATGATCGGTTGAAGTACTTATCACCTAAACAGTGGCTACAGTAGATGGAATAATAATTGCACATAGAGCTCAAGTTGTGATATCCAATATGAATAGAAACGTTTATTTTGTTGGTGATTTTTCAAATTGGGTAGCTGCATTTTCTGTCCATTGCGAGGGATTTTTTGGGCTGTCGATTATAGTGGTTTTCATGTGAAACTTCCAGTAGCCTTGGTGTTTTTGCAACTCTTCATGTCTGACATTTTCGGTGGAAAGATGTTTGTTTCGTTGGTGACTTTTCAGCTGTTGTGCGTGGGATGTTCTAGTGACAATATTGAAGCTTCACAGTAGATTCTTTCGATGAACAACTTCTCATTCTTTCGTTGACGAAGCTACATTGTTAGGGAAGTTGTTTTCTTTCTCAAGAGTCTTTATTTATGTTCGTAGTTATTTTAATCACTTGAGTTATTTTATTTTCATCGTTTATTATAAAATAATATTTAGAAAATTATATGTTGAGGTTAGTACGAGGCGGTCATACTATTGGGTGTGATTTACTTTCACGGGTAGTGGGAACGAGGGATAGTGTCAATGGTTGGGTGAGTCGGCGTTGTTATGCCTTGAGTAAAACTATTATTGTATGATAGATGAGAGTAATTAAGTTGGGTGAGGGCTTGGCAGACGTAGGCAAGATGTGCCAAACTGCGTTACCAGATCTTGAGAGTTGATTTGTTTATTTTATATTTAATTTTTCTATTTTTGTTTGTGCTAGAAACAACTGCAGCTGAATCAGAAATTTTGCGAAACTACATCCTTTTTTATTTATAGTTGGTATCAGAGCGAGTCCCCAAATCAAAACTTGGTATAATATGTTGGTACAGATCTGCATTTTATAAATATGGCTACAAGAGAAGGAACATAAATCACTAGGCTACCGCTATTGGATGGTTCCAATTATCCTGCGTGAAAATCATGAATGAGAGTCTTTATTTAAGCACTAGGAATAAAAACTTGGAACTCGGTTTTAAATAGCTGGGCACATCTAATGGCGATTGATGAAAAGGGAAGTAGTGTTTAAAGATGCATATGAGTGGACAAGGGCTAAAGAAGAGAGAGCGCTTAAAAATTCTCAAGCCATGCATGCTATATTTAGTGCAGTTGATGAAGTTTACTTTGTCATGACATCAGCCTATGAATTGGCGAAAGAAGTGTGGGACACTTTGCAAACTATACATGAAGAATCGAAATCTGTGATAGCCTCGAAGCTTCAGATGTTGGCTATGAGATTTGAAGAGTTGAGGATGGATGAAAGTGAAATTATTGGAGACTTCCATGGGAGATTGCGTAACATAGCAAACCAAGCACATCAACTTGGGAAGAAGTACTCTAACTTGAAATTAGTTAAGAAGACATTGAGATCACTACCTCCGAAGTTCATACCAAAAACTACAGCAATTGAGGAAGCTCATGATATCAATGAATTGTCGTTGGATAAGATAATTGAGATTCTTACCAATTTTGAGATGAACTTGTTGAGAGATAAATGAGAGAAAAGTAAAGGATTGGCACTGCAAGCTGAAATCAATAAAGTTGTGAATGATGTAGAAGATGAATCCAACGAGAATGAGGATCTTGTATTATTGACAAGTAATTTCAGTAAGTGGTTGAAGAAAATGAAAAAGGATAGACCCGAGTTTAGATAAAATGGTGGGAGTTCATCGAACAACAACTTTAAACAATAAGCTAAAACTCAAAAGAGTGAAAGAAAAGTAAATAAATTTCAATATCATGAATGTCAAGGCTTCGGATATGTGCAAGCAGAATGTGCTAACACCTTGAAGAAGAGAAAGGAAAGTCTTATACGAGTACTTGGAGTGAGAATAAATTTGGAAGTGAGTATGATAGTGAAGAGGAATTTGTGAGCAATAATGTTGTGTTAGTTACTTTATACAACAGAAGTCTAGTTGCTTACTTAACAACAATCAAAAAGGAAGAAACTGACGATGAAACTATGGATAAATCACTCCAAAATTTTGAGAAAAACGTAGATGAATCAGTACAAAGTTCAATTTCAAATTATAACAGTAATGATAGTGATTCGAATTACAAGACGGAGGATGTTTGCAAAGCTTATGAGTTAATGTATTCTAAATGGGTGCAAACGTGCAAGAAGAAAGAAAAACTAAAGAAGGAAAACTCCTCTATGAAGAATATCATTCAAGATTTAGAGATGAATTGTTATCTACAATAAATGAGCTTGATGAAACGAAATTAAAGCTATGGAAAAAGGGATGAGAATGTTAAATAGAGGTATCAAAAAGTTAGAAAAGTTGCTAGAAATTGGTAAGATTAAAGGAAACCTTCGAGGCATTAACTATAAAGGTGAATGTTCTAAGTCGAATGATGAGAAAAATAGTGCGACCAGATTTATACAAGGAGAAACTTCGAGGAAGAAACGAAAATTTATACCAACATGTCACTTTTGTAGGGTTATTAGGCACATAAGGCAGAATTGTTGCAAGTTGCTACAAATGATATTTCAAAGGGTTCAAAACAAAAAATCGAGACATTCTTGGTTAAACTTTCAGCAACAACCAACGTTACCAAAGCAAACTTAGGTTAGAAAAAATCTGTCTCACATATTAGAACAGACACACAAGGGAGTTAATATTAGAAACTATTTAGATCCACAGTTAGTTGTTACTAGAAAAGAAATAAACCAGACATCTGATAATAGAGATGATGAGACGAGGAATAAGGTCAGGTTTGAATTTCTTTGAGGGGCATAAGAACCTTGCTTTTTTGAGTTTTTGATTTATGGGTTTTTTAAGGTTCAAGTGATTGGTATGTGTTTGAATTTTTATTATATGTGAAAATGAGGCTGTGTTTGATGTTTTGCTTTTGGACTTTGATTTACGGAGCTATGTCGAAAAAATATTGATGCTTAGTTAGAGCCCTGTAGGAAGATTAAGATTTTCTATGATTTGGTTTTTCAAGTTTTATCTTGGTTTCTCTATATCGTGGGCTGTATGAGTTTGGGTAATATGCGCTCATATGGTTTATGTGAGGAGGAGATTGATTAAGTTTGATTATGATTCGTTGAATGCATTTTTGAGGGTTTTTAAATTTAATGAGTCATATGCGGATGACTTTGATGTAAGTAATGATATATTGGCTAGTGTTTTGACTAATGATAAATTGTCATCTTGGAGTGCTTATGATTCTTCCACTGCATCTACTACTGATTTTTATACTTCTTTATTCGCCGATATTGATTACATTGAAGACATTCTTCATTTTGACATTGTTTATTTTCATCTGATATGACTGTTCAATTTAGGGGAAGATTTAAAGGTATCTCTATGACTATTAGTCTTGCTTTTTAGCATCTTTTTGTCCCAATGGGAAAAATAGATTATTGTTTATTTGGATATTTGTCAAATGCATATTGGGAAGTTATTTGAGACTCGATGTTCGATTAAAGGGGAGTTACGATTTGATATTGTGTGTCCAATTATCCTTTTAAGGGGAAGTTTTGATATGTGACAAATAATGTCAAAAATGAGGAGATTGTTAAGATATGTGTTATGATATTTTGGGCATTATTTATAGTTGAACATATTTAATTATTTAAGGAATGTTATTATGATGAATATTTTATCTTATGAGGAACTCTTTGAAGATGAGGTTTCTTTGAGATAAAAATTCTAGTCATGATAGGATTTAATTGAAATCAAATCACCATATCTTAACTAAGATAAGATATAGAGTTTTTCGTGATTTTTGAACTCTTCTTGATAGCCTATTTTAGAGATAATGACCATATAAGATAGCTTGATGTTTAGAGATATCTTTGACTATTTTGCGGGCGCAGTTTTATTGTGTTTTATATGTTTTATGAGATGATTGTGTGTAGATAGATATCTAAACCGTTTTGGTGCTGCATTTTCTTTGGTTGGTCTTGATGCAATTTGTTTTAGAGTGGACACTTTAAATTTTGAAATATAAGAGGTTGTTAGATTCATATCCAAAGTGACATTACTTGTATTAGGTGAGGTTGGTCATTCTTTACTTATGTTCGTTTGTACCAGAAACAATTGTGATCGACTGAGAAATTTTGCAAAATTACTGGATCATTTCAAATTTACAATTACCTAATTCAACAGGTGCTTGAACTCGCTTACAGCAAACATTTTATGTTAGGGCCTCAAGAATCATTTTATATATAAACATCTCTCTATTGTATTCACATACTAACATCTAACTCTTCATAAATATACATCTTTTATTTTTAACCTTCGCACTGTAAGCAAAGTCCTAACTAATCCAATTATGGATTCTGGAGAAGTTGCAGAAACTAAAAGAAGACAGGTAAGCTGCCAACAAACGTGTCAGGAACTACTTAATGGGAAAGGTGAAATAGGAAGACCCCAGAATTCACGTACTACCCACATTGTGAAATCAGGAAATGGAACCCATGATCTGTTGCACCTAGCCTGGAGACGTAATACAACAATACGGCATCACCCCTCCCCTGTACACATTCTCACACATAGAGTCAAAGTCGGTGACCATCTCGGTCTTGGGAATTTGCTGGCACTGGCACTGGCACTGTAACGAATAACCCAGGAAGGGACAATGTTTTGACTTGCCTGATTATTCTTGTATAAATTGTATTAGACTTGATTAGAAGACTGAGTTATTTGTACTATATAGTGGAGGGGGAGCGTCTTCTTGTTTGTTTCCTCGTCCTTGAAATCCAATGCATATTCAACGCAACAATGGCATATGTGGTCCAGCTTTTTGACACGTGAAGACGCTCCTGCTCTGCAAATTCTATAATTTGCAAGTTATCATTAATTCTTTCTTAGGCTTATGTGTTATAACCCTTAGATTAGACCCCACCGGTTGAGCCTATAACTTTCAGTCCCTCCAAATCTCTGATCAAAGTTGTAGGGTCCTCTTTTGCTTTCCATGTTTAGAAAATCAGACCCGTGCGTACGGTTTGACCTCCTTGGTCCGGTCCCAAAACTACTCAGAAATTATTTTGCGGTTGAATAGAAAACCGGTCAATCGGCTCAACCAAAGAGGAAGCAACCAAGAAAAAGATTTACTCAATCCAAAAGGTAGAAACTAATATTTTAAAAGTTAAATTAGATATAAAACTTAAAATTTAAAAGATTTAATCGGTATTAGACCGTTGATTAAAGATTGAATAAAATTAAAATAAGAGGTTTAAAAGATTTAACAAGTATTAGACTGTTATAAAATCGATTAAAGATTAAACAAAATTAAAATTTTGAAAAATAATTGAAAAATATTATCTTTACCCAAAAAAATTAAAATTTAATTAAAAAAGAAAACTATTAATTGAAAATTGATCAGTTTATAAAAATTTATTAGTTTGTAGACAATTAATTAATAAACTAATAAATTTCAAACAACAAAAATTATTAAATTGAATCGATTTGAAAATTTAAAAGTCGAACTACAAAATTGGTCAGCTTAAAATTTTTACTATTAAACCGACTGAACTAATTCAATTTTTAAACATTAGTGGAAACGATATTAAGACTCGTAACTTGTGGCCTTATAGGGAATACACTAAACATTAACCATTTGAATTGTCATTCATGCCAATATTGAAAAAATATATGGATATTTTTTTGGATCTTTTGTTTCCATTTATTACATATCCATTAAAACTTTATATGTTTTAAGAAAACCATAATATAAATTGTGTGATTATAAGGTTTAACTTCAGTTTATCACATTAAAAAAAACATATATTGAATCATTGCTCCTTTAGATTTAAACGTCCTGTTTGATAATCAACAGATTACATTAGCTGTTAGCTGATTCTATCAACGGTTAGCTAACAACTGATTATATTAGCTGATTTGACTAATGAATAACATTAGCTATTTATTAAAAATCTTTGGTAAAATTAATTCTTTAGTATTAAGTGTTTAAGTGTAAAATGACTTATGAGAGCATGATATTAAAAAAAAGAATTTATAAGACCATGAATAGATATTTAATTTTACAAAAATTTAAGTTTTTAACTTTAATAAAAAATATAGAATATTCTTAAAAATTTTGTCACCATAACATATTGTTTATTTTGTAGCCAAAAAACTTATTTCATTAGTAAAAAAATACTCCCAAGTTTTTTAATTAAAAAATTTACTTCATTGTAAATTTTTTTATCACTATAGAATATATGCATAATTTTTATTTATGCATAATTTTAAGTTTGAATTATCCACAATATCACTATAGCATAATTAACAGAATTCAAAAATTACAAAAGAAAGGTATAATTGGTTTTTTACCTATTAACTTTGGTTGATCATAAAACAAGCTCCTCATATGAAGCTTTTAGAAATCAGATTATTGGAGTTAAATAAGCTAACCAATAAGTTATTCATTAAACATATCAATAGCTTTTAAAGATTGTCAAAAAATTAACTTTTAGTCAATAAGCTAAATAACAACTTATGAACTGTTTGCCAAACACGTTCAAAAATTGTATCTATTTGCTTTCATTTTGATACATTATTATTTTTTGAAAATGCATATATAATAACATTATATGATGATTAATAAATATATGTGCTTAAACATTATTTGATCCTATTTAATAATTTTAAATCTAATCCAACCAATTAGAAATTCATATAGTCTTTATGAAAATTTAAAATCTAGACTTCGAGATGATCGAAAAATCTCAGCAAAATCACTACAACTTATCTAATGTCGATTTCATAACTTGTAGAACACGACGGTTTGTTGGGAAAATAATTTACATGATTTCTAATCACAATGCTGTTATTTCTTAATATATTTCTTTACGTTCATCTAATTTTGTAATTATTAAATAAAATAATATTATTTTGATTTAATTTAAAATTTGATCAATTAAAATTTCGAATATTAATCAAATCGAATCTAAATAAAATGTCTTTCCTAAAAAATATACCAATATTAGGACTTTTAATTATTCAATTGTTTAAATTTGTTGTATAATCTTTTAAGGTTTTTTAATTTGGTGTCAATTTTTTTTAAAGTTTTCAATTTAATAAATAAACTTTTCAAATTTGTATATATTAAGGTAAAATGTTATTTTTTATGATGCATTATATTCACTAAATGTTACGTAAATATTAATCTATAAGCTAAATCAACAAAAATTAATATTTTAAGCTGAATTATTAAAATTTTAAAAAGTAATCACTTAATTAAAAAAATTAAAAGTCTGGTTATTTAATTTAAAAAACTCAAAATGTTAACATCTCTGAGGAGTATACAAGAAATGACAGAATCTCCCTAACATTTGGAACTCGGAGGCAGTTTGAGGCTATGTATAAGACCAGACCGTATGTTACATTGTTACTACTACGTGGTACCTTCGGTTACAATTACGTATGTACATAAGCTGGAAGTAAGCGTTTAATAGCGCCACTTTTATATCTCTTCCGCTAAATTTGGCGGCACCAAAACCGCTACACTCCACTTCCTCACTCACCTTTAAACTACTCTTCATCTTTCTATCTTAACGTCCTCTTTCTCTAGATTTTATCAATCTGGGCACCATGGATTTGGCAGTTTAATCATTACAAAAACCCATGTTCCATTTTTAGCTCTTGAGGTTATCCTAGCGAAAATGGGATACTTTGACAGTATCGGGTGTGTGTCTGGTCTGTTGTGCGAGGAAAAAGAAGCTTCTTGGTTCAGTGACAAAGGAAATGGCGATACTTGTACCTTTGACTACCAAGATGATTGTATTGTTTTAGGTAGTGAGGACATAGAGTACATAGAGAAACTAATTCAGAAAGAGACCGCGTTTGGATTTGAATGTTGTGTTCCCTCTGATCGTTGGTCAAGAACCAGCAGTGGATGGTTGAAATCTGCGCGCTTGAATGCCATTGAGTGGATTTTCCATGTTCGTGAAGAGTTTCTGCCTTTTGAACTTTCCCATGTTTCATGTTTCATGTTTGCTGTGATTTGATTTTCTCTCGCTTGCTTTCAAGATTGAGTTCTAAATCCTTGGTTCCGTTTTGCTTACAGACTAGGGCAGTTTTTGGATTGCAATTGCTTACAGCTTATCTCTCTGTGACTTACTTGGACCGGTTTCTTTCGAAGAGATCGATTGATGTAAATAACAAATCCTGTCTTGTCCTAAAGGTTTTCATTTTTCGCTATGGCAATGGTAATGAGTTGATGTTGGTTTCAGGAGGGGAATTTGTGGGCTGTTCGATTGTTGTCCGTGGCGTGTTTGTCAATAGCGGCGAAAATGGCGGAGTGTACAGTTCCAACCTTATCAGAGTTCACAGTTAAAGATTATTGCTTTGAGAATGAGGTGATTCAGAGAATGGAGTTATTGGTATTAACTACTTTGGAGTGGAAAATGGCCTCAACCACTCCTTTCCTCTATCTACCTTACTTCTTTAACAAAATCTGTGGTGAATGTATAACTAAGGAACTCGTCTCTAGAGCTGCAGAGCTCATCGTGGCAACGGTGAAAGGTGAATCTTTCAAATTGAACACTCCTAATCCAATTTGATCTCTGTATCTATGGCGTGTTTGTTTGCTAAGCTGGACTTGGACCTCCTTTTCTTCTCAGATATCAATTCATTGGAACATCGACCGTCTGTTGTCGCAGCTGCAGCAGTATTAGCTGCATCTAATAGCCAGTTCACAAGAAAAGACATGGAGCTGAAGATGAGCCTGATTTCACTCTGGGATTCGCAAGAAAATGTAAATTTGGCCTGATTAAGGTCCAAATTTTTAATTTCATATGCCAGGATTAAACAAATGATCTTTTGTCAACTAACACAGCATTTATTGTCATCTCTTTTTTCGACAACAGGAACACATATTCTCCTGTTTTCTTGCAATGCAGTGTCTGCAAATGGAAAAGCTGAAGACTCCCAAACTTGTGATTTCTTCCACCTCATCATCAATTCTTTCAAGCTCAGTAGACGTTAAAGAGAACTCTTCGCTCACCCTTGGAGCTGGCATCAAAAGAAGATTGACATTTGACGACTGGGACCTAAATTCTCCTGCAAGCAAAATTTGTCGGTGATGGGGAGCTTAATGGATACCCTTTTAAGGAGTAATTGGATTCATTATTGGGTTACAACTTACAAGAATAGCATTTCCCAGAGAGCAGCTTGTCATTATTCTCAAACGGTTGGGTTTATAGGCAAGTGAGTGTTATGTACCACTTTATGGTGTGGTTTGGAGTAGAGGATGGAGTTCAATTTTCCATTGATTATTTGACAGCTCAAAAAAATGATATAGGAAAGGGAAGATATGTGTATAAAGTATTCGTTTTTAACATACTTTAAGATGTAAGAAGCTGATTCAAGTCCGAAAGCCAAATAAGGTGGAAGAGGGACTTGGAGAGTGTCAGAAGGCCATTGAAGACTGTTTGATAGCATTCTTTGTATTGTTTGCATTTTCATGAGTCCTTGGTCCCCAACACCTTTTTTAGTTTGTTTGATCCTTTTCTCCCCCCTTTATCAGTTTTTGATGTATGTTGAGAAGAGAATTATGAATATCAGTTAAATCTTTCCCTACCTTTTGATGGGGACTTGGGATGCTTCCTATGTCTTTCAAAAGGCTGAAAGCCACGAGGAATGAAGAATTGTTTTTGTTTGATTTGACATACTTGTGCTGCATTTGGGCCATTAAAAAAGTGAATAAAGTTGAAATGTGATTAGATTTGTTTGGAATGTTGATGGCGAGTGGGATGTTTCCTTTTCCTGTTCGCGAGTACAGTGTTTGCTGGTATCTTGCTTCTTTGGAAAGTACATTATAGTGTTTCACTTAGATTATTTGATGAGTTAGCAACCCAGAGTCAAGCGACAAATTCAATTCAAGTGAAACTTATAAATTTTAACGTGTTATCAATATTAGCAAACAATTCTTTTTAAAGTTGGGGGAGTTTGTAATGTTATTAAGCTGCTAAGAAAAGCACGTCATCAGAGACCATGCTTTCTCAAAGTTGGCACTGAAGGTCCCATATGGCCATTGTTTTCATCAATTCATGTGAATGCTGATATTTGCTCCCTTGAATGGTGGTTGTAGGATCCAATCCATCATCATGAATTTACAGACCTTTGTTTTGGGGTGAACGGGGAGAGATAGGGTATGAGTTTCGTGGCAAAATGCTGTCAGATGCTCCACATTTCCACATGCCTCCGTAAGGGTCCTACGATAATCCAGTCTGGCATGGTGGAACAATTTTGTTTTGCTTCGCAGTTAACTCCAATGGTGCTTAATGAAGGATGACAGTACGTTCCCCCTCTGTACATATGGCTGTTGAAAATCCGAAAGGATATAGTTTCGCAAAAATTCTGGTTTTGTCGCAGTTGTTTTGAACTGTATCTATAGTTGCTTGATGTAAAACAACTGTATTAGTAATTTATAAATTTTCTAGCACAAACGAAAACAGAAAAATTAAATGCGAAATAAACAGATCAACACCCAAGATTTAGTAACGCAGTTTGACATACCATATCTACGTCTGTGGGGCCCTCATTCAGCTTAATTACTTTTACTAAAGAACAGTAATAGTTTTACTGAAAACATTACAGAGCTGACAAAGAAAATGTGAAAAATCGAATGAAGTCACTGAAGAGCAATTTCAATGAGTGCTATGACCTTTTTAAGAATACAAGTGGCTTTGC
>JANKOD010000191.1:22804316-22817344 GCA_026284645.1 Erythroxylum acuminatum
TTCTTTTCCTTTCCTTTCATTTCCTCATTTAAATTTACTCTCGTTTCCTTTACATCTTAGATTGCCATACACAGTGTAAATGCGGAATAAACAGATCAACACCCAAGATTTGGTAACGCAGTTTGACACACCATATCTACGTCTATGGGGCCCTCATTCAGCTTAATTACTTTTACTAAAGAACAACAATAGTTTTACTGAAGACATTACAGAGCTGACTCACCCTATCCTTGACACTATCTCTCGTCTTCACAACCTAGGAAAGTAATTCACACCCAATAACACGATCACCTCGTGCTAGTCTCAACAGAGGATTTTTTCAACAATTTTTGATAATAAAGAAGATAATAAAACAATTCAAGTGGTTGAAATAATAAAGAACACAAACAAAGACACTTAAGAAATAAAACAACTTTCCTAGCAATATAGCTTTGTCAGCGAAAGAATAGGAAGTTGTCCGTCGAAAGATCTGTTGTGAAGCTTCAATATCATCATTGGAGCATCCCACGCACAACAGCCATAAAATGTCTCAAATCAACAAACGTTTCATCACCGAAACATCATACATGAAGAGCTGCAAAAACACCAAAGTTGTTAGAAGTTTTTCACCTAAAAACCACTATCGTCAACAACCCAAAAATTCCCTTACGATGGACAGAAAACACAACACTCCAATTTGAAAAAAATCACCAGAAAATCAGCTTGCAAAGATCACTCAAACTCTCCCAGAAATCTAGCTGCCAAATTAAACACACTCAACCACTAAGAAAGCCCTCAATTTTTGTTAGAAAATTGAAGAATACCCAGCCGCAGAAAATCACACACTTGACATGAAACGTAGCTACAAAGTTCACAAAAGCTTCTGGAGTTTTCGCATATCACAGATCACAAACAACAGCTACAAAATCAATACTCCATTGACAATAAACAACCCAACAAAATCATGCAAACACCATAGAAAAACTAGCTACCAAAATCTACACACTAGACACCAAAGAAGCTCTCAATGGTCGTTCAAAAAGCACCAGAGAACACAACACAAAGTAACACGCAATCAACAATTTTTCAGCTCCCAAAATCACGTTATCCTTGATAGAAAATTCAGCAACACATAAGAATAATATCCCCACAAAATCAGTTGCAAAATATCATCCAAGATAGCACAAAAATCCTAGCTTCCAAGTCAAACACAGCCAAAGACAATTATAAATATTTAAAACAAATCTTTAAAGATATTGCTACCTTCAATAGCCATTATCCCTAAAATAGGCTATACATTAAATCTCATCTTGATTAGAATTTAAAACCTAATCAACCTTATCTTGAAAGAATCTCACATAAGTCCAATTTCAAATAATGCCCAAAATTACATAATAAGATATTATAACATATATTTTAACAATCTCTTCCTTTTTGACATTATTTATCATATACCGAAACTCCCCCTTAAGAAGATAATTGGACACATAACATCAAATCAACATAACATATAAGAACTCCCCCTTATTCGGATATCGAGTTCCAAATAACATCAAGTTCGTCAAGTTCAAGAAATATCCAAAGAAATAATAATCCCAGATAAACAATCATCTAATCATCCAAAATTTTCCCATTGGGACAAAAAGGTGTCAAAAAACAAGACTAGTAGTTACGCATATATCTTGAAATCTTCACCTGAATAGAATCACCAAAAACAATATGATATCTCCCATTTGGGACAAAACAACGCAAAAATGAAGAATGCCTTCAATGCGATCAATCTTTATGAATAAAGAAGCATAAAAATCAACAATAAGTGCAACGGAAGAATCATAAGCATGTCAAGATGACAATTTACTACCAGTCAAAATACTAGCTAACATATCATTACTCACATCAAAGCCATACATACACGACTGATTAAATTCATAAATCCTAAAAATGCATTCAACGAATCATAATTAAACTTAATCAATCTCCTCCTAATATAAACCATATAAACGGAAATTGCCCAAATTCATACAAGCCACAACATAGACAGAAATCAAGATAAACTTGAGAAACCCAAATCATAGAAAATCTGAATCTTACTACAGTTCTCCAATCAAGCATCAACATATTCTTGACATAACTTAGTAAATCAAAATCCAAAAGTAGAATTCTTAAATCATCAAGCAAAGCCTCATTCTCACATCAAATATACTATTCAACAAGTAAAAGTCAGACACACATCAACCTTAGAAAACCCATAAATTAAAACTCAAAAAGTCTAGACGATGACTCCTTCAAACTTTTTTTTGTTTTTTTAATAAACAACATTAATATACTTCAAAAATGTAAAGCATGTAGTCCTAGTGCCCCTTGAAGAAATTTAAACCTGGGCTTACTCGTTACATAACTTTGTCATTAGATGTCTGGTTTGTTTCTCCCTTAAAAGCAACTAATAAATCTTTTATCTGATAAGTTTCTTTAACAGCTGCAACTAACTGTGAATCTGGATAATTTATTGTTTTTTCTTTACTACGTCTTTGTTCTTATAATTGACCCTTTTTAACCCAAGTATGTTTTGGTAACGTGGGCTGTTGTTGGAAATTTAATGGAGTGTTTAATTTTTCAGTTTTGATCCCTTTGAAATATCATTTGTAACAACTTGTAGCAATTTGGCCTTATGTTCCCTATTACCTTATAAAAGTGACATGTAGGTATAAATTTTCGTTTCTTCCTCGAAGTTTCTCCTTGGACAGATTTGGCTGCACAATGTTTCTCATCATTCGACTTAGAACATTCAACTTCATAGCCAATGCCTTGAAAGTCTCCTTTAATCTTACCAATTTGTAGTAATTTTTAAAGCTTTTCGATTCTTCCATTTAACATTCTTATTCTCTTTTCGGTACTGACCAGCTTCGACTTTGTTTCATTTAGCTCATCTATTGTAGATAACAACCACTTCTCTAGATCTTGAATGATGTTCTTCATAGTGGAGTTTTCCTCTTTCAACTTCTCATTCTTCTTACATGTTTGCACCCATTTTGCTTACAATAACTCATAGGCTTTGTAAATATCATCACTTTTGTCATCTGAATCACTGTCATAATTTGAAATTAAATGTCGGACTAATTCATTTGCATTTTTCCTGAAATTTTGGACTGATTTATCCACGATTTCATCGTCAATTTCTTCCTTCTTAGTTGATGTTAAGCAAGCAACTAAACTTTTGCTATATAAAGCAACCAACGCAGCATTTCTCACAAATTTCTCTTCACTACAATACACTCTTTCGGATTCATTCTCACTCTAAGTGCTCGTATAAAACTTTCCTTTTCTCTTCTTCAAAGTGTTAGCACATTCCGTTTACACATGTCGGAAGCCTTGACATTCATGACATTGAATTTTCTTCATTTTTCTTTCACCCTTTTGAGTTTTAGCTTTTTGTTTGAAGTTATTATTTGATGAGTTCCCACCGTTTTGCCTAAAATTGGATCTATCCTTTTTCACTTTCTTTAACCACTTAATGAAATTTCTTGTCAATATCTCCATATCCTCATTCTCATCATATTCATCTTCTAAGTCATTTACAACTTTACCAATCTCGGCTTACAATGCCAATCCTTTGTTCTTCTTGTTTATCCCTCAACAAATTCATCTCAAAGTTAGTAAGAATCTCAATTACCTTATCCAAATACAATTTATTGATATCATGGGCTTCTTCAATGGTTGCAATTTTGGTATAAATCTCGGATGCAGTGATCTTAATGTCTTCTTAACAAGTTTTAGATTCAAATACTTCTTCCCAAGTTGATGTGCTTCATTTGTCATATCACCTAGTCTCTTATAAAAGTCTCTATTAGTTTCACTTTTGTCCATCTTAAAATTTTTGAATTTAGAAGCCAACATCTGAAGTTTCAAAGCTATCACAGATTTCGATCCCTCATGTATAGTTTGCACAGTGTCCCACGTTTCTTTCGCTGATTCACAGGCTGATATCATAGCAAAGCGACCTTCATAAACTGCACTGAAGATGAAGTGCAAGGCTTGAGAATTTTCAAGCGCTCTCTTTTCTTCAGCCCTTATCCACTCATATGCATCTTTACGCATTGCTTCTCCCTTTTCATCAGTCATCACTTGATGTGTCCAGTCATTTAAAACTGAGTTCCATGTTTTGTTCCTTGTGCCTGAATGAATACTCTCATTCGTGATTTCCATGTAGGATAATTTGAACCATTTAGCAACGGTGACCTGATGATTGATGCCCCTTCTCTTATAGCCATAATTGCGAAACACGGATCCACACCAACTTGATGTACCAAGTTTTGATTCAGTGACCTTCTTTGATACCAGTTGTAAATTCTGAAAGGATATAGTTTCGCAAAAATTTTGTCTCTGTCGTAGTTACTTTGAACTGTATTTGCAGTTGCTTGATGTAAAGCAACTGTATCAGCAATTTATAAATTTTCTAGCATAAACAAAATAGAAAAATTAAACGTGAAATAAATAAATCAACACTTAAGATTTGATAACGCAATTCGGCATACCTTTCTTATATCTACAAGGCCCTCACCCAACTTAATCTTTTTCACCAAGAACAACAATATTTTTATTTAAGGCATTACAGAGCCGACTCACCTTACCTTTGATGTCATCCCTAATCCTTACAACTCGTGAAAGTAATTCACACCTAATAACACGACTACTTCATGATAACTTCAACAGAGGATTTTTTCAACAATGTTCGATAATAAAGATGATAATAAAACAACTTAAGTGATTGAAATAATAAAGAACACAAACAAAGACACTTGAAAAAGAAAATAACTTCCCTAACAATGTAGCTTCATCAACGAAAGAATGGGAAGTTGTTCATTGAAAGATTTGCTATGAAACTTCAATATCGTCATTGGAGCATCTCACGTATAGCAACCACAAAGCGTCTCAAATCAACAAACATTTCATCACCGAAAAGTGTATGCGAGGAGCTACAAAAACACCAACGCTGCTGGAAGTTTTTCACCTGAAAACCACTATCGTCAACAACCCAAAATCCCCTCATGATGACAGAAAACACAACACCCCAATTTGGAAAAATCACAGAAAATCAACTTACAAAGATCACTCAAACTCTCCCAAAAATCCAGCTGCTAAATCACACACAGTCAACCACTAAGACAGCCCTCAATTGTCATTAGAAAATTGAAGAATACCCACCTGTAGAAAATCACACACTTGACAAAGAAACGCGGCTGCAAAGATCACAAAAGCTTCTAGAGTTTTCGCATATGTCGGACCACAGCCACCACAAAATCAAAACTCCATCGACAATGAACAACCCAACAAAATCATGCAAACACCATAGAAAAACTAGCTGCCAAAATCCACACACTAGACACCAAATAAGGTCTCAATGGTCATTCAAAAGTAGCAGAGAACACAACACAAAGTCACACACAATCAACAATTTTTTAGGCCCCAAAATCACGTTATCCTTGATAGAAAATTCAGCAACACGTAAGGATAATATTCCCACAAAATCAGTTGCAAAATATCATCCAAGATAGCACAAAAATCTCAGCTGCCAAGTCACCATATGCCTATCATTCCTCTACATAAAAACGACACTATTTCAGCCCACACATCACACAGCCAAAGACAGCCACAAATATTCAAAACAAATCTCTAACGATATTGTTACCTTAGATAGCAATTATCCCCAAAATAGGCTATACATTAAATTCCATCTTTATTATAATTTTAAACCTAATCAACCTTATCTTGAAAGAATCATACATAAGTCTAACTAAGTCTAATTTCAAATAATGTCCAAAATTACATAATAAGATATCATAACATATATCTTAACGGTTGTGTTCCAAGTCAGTGTCTTTGTCGCCATTGGACCACATCTTCCAGGACTGTTTCCTAGTCAAAACAGTCGACTCACTAATGCCCATGTCATCTCAAGGAACAATCACAAAGACATGCAAGAGTATCCAAACTCTATCCACATGGAGAGAATTAAATTCAATCAACTTGAACTGAACCTGAGACTTGGTTGATTTTTCTTAAGGAAGTAAAACTATCAAGAAAAATTGAAATGTCAAAATTAAGCGAAATGTTGATAGTAATAATGTAAAAGAATGTTAAGAGATAAAAGGAAACACATAATCTGATAGAATTAATTATGGAGAGACTTTCTAGCTGTTATAAGGTTTATTTAAGTCTATTAATTCTAGATTTATTGGTTGAAATGGATCTTGAATAATATCATATAGATGTATGTAGTGTATGCTCAATGGAGAATTAAATGAAAAAATCTGTATGGAATAATCAATACTTTTCTTTTAGAAGGGCCATGAACATAAAATGTGCAAATTATTAAAGCTAAACTATGTTTTAAAGCAATTTTCAAGATAATGGTAAATTAAATTTCACAATACAATCATATTTTAAAGTTAAATTAAAATATTAAAGAATTTTTTTCCAATTGATTCAATTGTAAAATGATACAAAATATTTATACATGAGAAGTTATACATGAGATATACAAGAATCTCTTGATAATTATGAATTGAGATAATCTCCTAAGATAACAATTAGACAATTTGAGTTAATATCCTATAATCATGTTTATCAAGAAGAAATTATAACTAAAGGTAGGACTCTGTTAGATCTACCTAATCCGTACCTAAATAGCTAGATTAATTAAAAACTAAGGAGGAGTTAGTAGAGAAGTGTTATCCATGGAAAAAGTTCATTTAATATAACGAAGTATTCAAATCATGACAGAAAAATGATATGAGCGAGGAGTACACATAAATTGGCTAACCAAATGAATAACATATGAGATATTAGGTTGACTAAGTGTGAGATAAACAAGACTACCAAAAAGTTATTGATGTAAAGTGGGATCATCAAGAGGAATGCCATCCAAAAAAGTAAGCTTGCAATTAAATTCCAAGGGAGTTAGATACAATTTTACTATTAATGATACCAACATGAGAAAGTAGGTCAAATGCGTACTTAACTGAAGAGAGATAATAGCCTTTGGAAGTATGTGAAACTTCAAGACCAAAAAAATAGTTTAGAGAATCCAAATTCTTTATTTCAAAGTGTTGACTAAGATAATGTTATAATAAATAGTGCAAAATCATAGGGCCAAAAATAAAGGTAAGTTAAGCAAGGGTAAAATTGAATTTGACAAACTAGGCCCTAAGAGCTTATTTTAATTCATACAAGACTTGTCGAAGCCTATAATCCTTACGAGAAGAATGATAACTTGGAGGAGGATTCATATAAACTCCTTTAGATAAATGACTACGGAGAAACAGCTGATAAATTGCAAACAAAAGTTAATCAAGTTATTAGATCAAAGGTTTCTTCATAGTTTACGCTATACTTTTGAGTGTACGTTTTGGCTACTAAATAAGTTTCGTAACATTTAATAGAACCATAATAATGTGTTGTTGATTTTGTAAACCTATTTGAAGCTAATAAGTGTCTTATTACTAGGAAAATCAACTAGGTCCTTAATATGAGTTTTCTCTAAGGCCTAAAGATTTTTGGTCATAACTTGCTGTTCAAAAGGGCTAGTACTTGTCTCATGATATGAGTGAGGCTTATGGAGAGTCCCAATAGCATAATAACATTGTAAACTAGTAAGATGATGAGTAGTTTGTCTTACCCCAGTGACACATTAAAGAGAAGTGTCAAGATGTGTAAGTAGAGGAGTAGGATCAATAATTGCTATAAATTCAGTAAGAGGGGATGGCTTAGGCCTAATATTGAGTGCATTAGAGTTACTTGAATTAGAACTTGAAAACAACTAAATTCATGAGTTAGTAAAATTAAAGACTTTTTTTTTGAAAATTTAAATGTGTATTAAAAGAAATTTGAAGAATACATGGTCTACCAACCCTTGGTTACAACACCATACACAATTAAGCCTTACCGACCACTTAAAGCTCAACAAAATGACAAATCATAAGAGCTAGAAAAACAATCGAAATGGCTACACATTAGTTAATGAGTATGAATTCCAATTAAGGCATAACAAAACATTGCTTTCACGTCTCACCCAGAAGCTTCTCGATTAGGGAAAACAGGGGGACGGGCGCGTGGACAATGCTGCTGGCTCTCTCGTGATCTCTTTCTCCTTCCTCACACTCAATGTTGTTCCATAGTAAGTCCTATTATGTGTAATTCCTCGAGGCTGAATATACTACTCAAATTTGACGTTGTATTGTAATTGTTCAGACATGCCTGAAGGAAGGTCGGTTGGTCAAGAGGTGCTGAGGGATCTCGCCGGGGTAAGAAGTACTTTCCTATTTGCTTATGGCTACTACCTTAGTCATCTTCTTGTAGCTCTACGTGGAGCTGGGGCTGAGAAAAGGACAGCTTGACTTCCGACAGGTTAGTCCTTAAACCTACTCCATAGATTAAGTTTGTTGCCTGAGAAGATTGAGAAACTTTACTACCTGGTCGGGGAATAGACTCTCCAGGTGAGAGCTATTCCCTTACTACATCTGGAGTTCAACTGGGTTGTAATCGGTTGCTCTCTTATGCTTATTATGATAAGCTCTAGAGTAGAAGATAGGGGATTTGTCTGCTGCTGGAACCTTCGTTGGTTTCTTTCCTTCCAGATTTCTTGAGAGAAAGTAGCTGTTGATATTAGGATCACTGCTCTGTCAAATTTAGAGACAGATAGGTGGGGCAGCTCCAGTAGTAGCTCATGGAGTCTGTTCGGCAATTGATTTTTAGTACTTAATCTAAGGATCTTTGTCCATATTTCTTGAGAGTAATCACACTCAAAGAAAATATGATCCCTAATCTCGTCCTTTAGATTACAAAGAATGCACTTCCTTGAGGAGTTTACGAATTGAAGCCTGTCCATAGTACTGAGTCTATTCAGCATTACCAGCCATAGCAGGAAACTATTTTTAGGTCTCAGAAACTTGTTCCAAACCATAGAATACCATTATACTCGATTCAATGTCCCCACCATCAATTTCTTGGCTTCCTGCATAGTGATTTTTTAAACTGGAATCCCCTACCATAAATAAGTATCCTTTTCTCCAGCCCTTTGGATCTGTGGGATGGATAATATTCTAATTTCATCCAGTGATAGTAACCATCTTCCATCTGCCATGATTTCCTTAAGCTTGGTATTCCTAGGAAATCTTTCCAATAAGTTTCTTACCAACGGATTGTGGATCAATGCACCTTGGCCAGTCCAATTATCATGCCATAAAAATGATCTTTCCCCGTCACCTACTCGGCAGGAAATATGTTGTTCCACATTCTCCCTCATTTTCAGAATTTGATTGAAGAACCAAGTGTAACTATTTTTGGAAGTTAAAGCCCAGAAACTCCTCTCTTTAGTATGTAAACATGAATCCATTTTATCCACATAGACTGCTTATCACTGAAAATTCTCCAAATCCTTTTAGTCATGAGGAGGTGGTTCTTTTTGGTAATTAACTCCAGCCCCAATCCCCCTTCTTCTTTTGGTTGACAAATACTCTTCCAATTGACCTTTGCTTTCCCTTGTTCACCACTCCTATTCCCCCATAGGAATTGTTTCATCATTCTTTCAATGGTTTTGATAATCCCTTTGGAAAGAAAGAAATAGGAGCACCAGTAATTGTGCATTGATGAAATGACAGACTTTAGAAGCTGAAGTTTTTCTCCATAGGATAGAGCTCTATTTGTCCATGAACCCAATATTTTTTGTATTTTTTCAATTAGAGGGATGCATTCACAGTACCTGAGTCTTCTAGAAGAGATTGGTATACCTAATAAAGTAGAGGAGGCTCCTTTATTTCCATTCCAGTGACTATTTTCAAAGCATCTGCTAAATGACTAGCACTTTTTGAAAGGATAAAGTAGCTCTTTTGAAAATTTATTCTCAGCCCCAACATGCCCTTGAAAGATTTGAGACTATTCATTAGTAGTGTGACTGAGTGAACATTCGCCTTGCTAAGGAGGATTAGATCATCTGCAAAACATAAGCTAGTTAGGGAAATTTTCTTACATTTTGAGTGAAATTTGAAGCCTAGGTCGTTAGTCAACTTATGCTTCAGCATTTGGGTTAGCAACTCCATATAAATTAGGAATAGGTAAGGGGACAATGGATCCCTTTGCCTAAGTCCTTTTTTGCCTTTAAAAATCTCTGTAGGACTCCCATTTATTAGAATTCCAAAGGCTGTTGTTGTAATGCATTCATGGATCCACTTTAAGAATCTTTGAGGAAAACCTATAATCTCCATAGTTTGTAGTACAAAGCTCCAATTCACACTATCAAAAGCCTTCTGTAGATCCACTTTGATAGTGCAGTTGTGAGGGCTTTTCCTACGGTTGTACCCCTTCAATAGCTCCTGAACTATGAGGATATTATCCCCAATATCCCTATCCTTCATAAAAGCTTCCTAGTTCTCACTGATGAGGGGTTGAATAGCTTCCTTCAGCCTATTTGTCAAGATTTTTGCAATAATCTTGTAAAGAAAATTTATGCAGGAGATAGGCCTGAAATCAATCCAAAAGGTAGGAGGAGAGTGTTTAGGAATTAGGCAGATGAAGGTCTTGCTAATCTCCTTTAGCATTACCCCTTTTTGGAAAAATTCAAGCACTGCCGCTTTAACTATCCCTCCCACCATAAACCAAGATGTTTGGTAGAAAAAACCATTCAATCCATCCGGACCCGGGGCTTTTGAGCCATTTATAACAAAAACCACTCTTTCTATTTCTTAATCAATTACTGGCCTGACTAGAAAGGAACCCATGTCTTCAGGAATATGTGTAGAAACAAACTGCCTAAGTTCATCTCTTGTGACTGAAGATGTTGCCTCTGTGCCTATGAGATTCTTATAATAAAGAAATGCTTCTTTAGCTAATCCTTCTTGTCTAGCCACGATTACCCCATCTTCAGATGTAATGGAGGTGATTTTATTAGAATTCTTCCTTGCTTGCATTGAATTAAATAAGAATTTGGTGCATTTATCCCCATCCTTTAGCCAAGATACTCTAGATCTCTGCTTCCAAAGTGAATGTTAGTTATCCACCAATTGTAAATAATCCTTTAAAGCTTCCTTTTCTTCCATGACTAGAGAGTCATCAATGGGGGTTTCAACCAAAGCTGACTGTATAGTTGATAATTTGTCTCTAGCCTCATCAATTTCCTTCGTGAGATTCTGTCCTCTGTGAGAATTGAGGAGTTTCAATTCTTGCTTAATAGATTTTAGTTTTTGGAGGAAAATGTATTGTTTTGTCCCAACGCAAACATGCTCCAAACCCTGAGAAATAGCTTCACAGAAACCCTCCCTAGTGGCCAAGAAGTTATTAAACCTAAATGGATGACTGACTTTTTGAGAGTTGGAACATATTGTCTATTTGTATAGGAGTATGATAAAAAATGCCCGGGTCCAAAAAGTTTACTGTGCATCTTGGGAAAGAATGCAACCAATCCACATTCACTAACACCCTGTCCAACTTTTTTCTAATATGCCAAGTAGAAGCCTGCTTATTAGACCACGTGAACTTGTGTCCTTCGAATTTCAGATATGCTAACTCTACCTCCTGCATACATTCATACATGTCTGAAGAATAATTGCGTAAGTTGCAATTACCTTCTGCTTCAGATCGATATAAAGTGGTGTTAAAGTCACTACATACTAACCATGGTGAGTTTATCGAATGCTTAAGTAGGCTGATAGCATTCCATAGTTCAATCCATTGAAAACCAAGGTTAAGACCATACACAAAAGTAACAAACGCCTTATAATTTTCCATCTTGAAGTAGATCAATGTGTGAATGTATTGCTGGTGTGATTCAATGACAGTCACCTCCACTAAATCTTCCTCACAGACAATAATAATTCTCCCATACACATGGCTGTGACGGTTTGAAATAATTTTCCATTTCCTGCCTAAGCAATATAGTTTGTGCAAGTTTATTTCCTTGATTTTAGTTTCCAAAAGATAAAAAACCTGAGGCTTTTCCTTCAGGACAAAAACCCTCAGAACATTCAGTTTAGAGGGGTGGTATATTCCTCGTACATTTCAAACTATCATTGTCATGGAATATTGTTTTTGCTCTTAGAGCCTTTCCTACTGCTCCTATTGCTTTTCCTTAAGGCCATCAGTACCTCCTCTAGAGTTCCTTCTTTCGGCTGAGTGGGCTGTTGGGAGATAGGATCTGGCTGATGGGAGATAGATCCCCCTTTTACTGTAGTGGCTCCATTGTCCTGATCTTTTACTTCTTCTGCCTTTTGAATATGATTTGAGTCCCATAAAGGAAGCATTTCTGCCCCACTGCACTTATTCAAAGTTTGGACAAGAGTTCCTTGGCTATTGTCCTTATTAGTGAGGGGGTCTTTTTCCAAGTGAATTGGAATAGGATTGTCAATAACCTGGACAACCTTCCCTTCCTCCTCTGTGTTGTCCAAATTAGGTCTGATTGTGCTAGTCACCTCCCAATAATCTCCACTTGTAAAGGTTTTCCCAATAAGTTTCCATGCCTTTCCTTGAGCTTCAATGAAGGTTTCCGCTGGTACGTAACCAGTACTCTATCTTCTCTAAGAGTGTTCTCATTTGCCAACCTTAAAATAGGAATGCTATCCTTCATATCTTTGGAGATGTCCATACTAACACACATCCGAGCAAACCCAACCCTTTTCCTCATAGTTGTGTTCTCATCCATACATAAAGGTTTTTCCAAAAAACTAGCTAGCATACTCAATCCTTTGGTTGACCAATATTCCAATGGAATATTATAAATGTTAACCCATAAGGGAATGTTCTTTACCTTAATTTTTTCAAGCTCCATACTCGGCTACCATCTTTGGAGGAAGAGGGGAAGTTGTGAGACATGCCAAGGACCCTCTTCAATTATTTTTTGAGCTTCTGTTTTGGAGGAAAAAGTGAATATAATATTATCTTCCTCGGTAAGCATAACCTCCAATAAGCCTCTCCCTTTCCAATTCCTTTGCGTCCATGCTTGAATCACTGGGAAGGCTGGTCTTTTATCCGTGAAAAACCCAACTAGAGTGGACTCCCAAGAT
>JANKOD010000191.1:22837965-22850019 GCA_026284645.1 Erythroxylum acuminatum
TCATCATTCATAGAAGCCCGCCATAAAGGATCCTTCATAGCCTGCGAAACACAAGAGGGTTCAAGAGTAGTCGGTAAAGGATGTTTGCTAACCTGATACATCTTTTTCGGTTTAAATATTTGGTTCTTAGCCCGTGTTTGCATCGGATGAGTGTTGGATGGTGCGAGTAGCTGTGCGGCAGGTCTGTCAATGGCAGTAGGGGAGGGCGAGTTCGATGAAGGGGCAACAGCAGTAGACGATTCGATTGCAGTAGCAATAGGAATCTGCAGATCTGTAACAAGGACCGATTGATGTTGGTCCGATTCAGCCAAGGTTAAACGATTGTTAACTGGAGCAGGTGATGGATGTGGAGAAACCATTGGAATGATGGACGGTGAGTTTGGTGAAGGGATATGAGGTGAGGATGGAGGTTGAGTAAGATGTTCATATGGAAAGGAGTTGTCATAAAACGTAACATGACGCGAAGTGTAAGTTCTTTTGGTAATTGGGTCATAACAGAGATAGGCATATTGAGAATTAGCATAACCAACAAAGATGCACGGGGTAGATCTTGGTTCTAGTTTATTATGGGTATATGGTCTCAACCATGGAAAACATAAGCACCCAAAGGCATGTAGGTGACGATAATTAGGTGATGTCTTATGAAGTACCTCATATGGAGTCTGCATTTTGAGAAGTGGTGTGGGGAGGCGATTGATGAGATAAACGGCAGTTTGAAAAGCATGAACCCAGAATGTGGTGGGAAGTTTAGCGTGTTGGAGAAGGGCACGACCAGTTTCAACAATATGACGATGACGTCGCTCGGCCGTGCCATTCAGTTCCGGGGTGTGTGGCGGTGTGGTGAAGTGTGTAATACCATGTTGACGTAAGAATGGTTGAAGAGCGACATATTCACCGCCATTGTCACTGTAAAGAGTGGCTATACGAGTGCGAAAGTAATTTTCAGCTAAGGATTTAAATTGAGGAAAAAGAGTAGAGACATCTGATTTATTACGAAGTGGATATAGCCAAACATATTTGGTAAAATGATCAACAAATACTACATAATAGCGAAAGCCATCTAAAGAACATATAGGAGCGGGGCCCCAAACATCTGTAAAAATCAACTCAAGCGGACGACAACTACGAAGATGTTTATTAGAGAATGATAGTTTGTGACTCTTAGCACAAGCACAAGAAAAACAAGGACTCAATGAAGACAAATCGATACGAAGCTCAAGCAATTTATTTAAATGTTGTAAAATAGGAAACGACGGATGACCCAAGATATGATGCCAGTTTGGAGAAGATTGGTGAACAGCAACATTTGCAGTAGGTGATGGCCTGGTGAAGCGTATGTAATACAGATCGTCAGTACTATTGCCCTGCAAAAGAACCGCCCTCGTTGATGCATCCTTCACCTGAAAGTAGGTATCAAAAAATTCAACAGATACATTATTAGTGCTGCATAGGTGCTTAACAGATAGGAGGTTATTCTTAAGAGACGGAACATGAAGAATATTTGTCAAAGATAACGGTTTTGGACAAGTGGAGAGTGTTGATGTACCAGTGTTAGCAATCGGAAGACCCGAACCATTACCTACTACCACCTGATCGGAACCATCATACGGAGTCGCAAGTGAAAGATTATGCAAATCATTAGTGATATGATGAGAGGCACCGGAGTCCACAATCCACATGTCAGAATCGGACGACTGATTCTTGTGCGTGTAATTAGCCACAGGTTGCCTATTACGTGGTCGACCATGAATTTTATAACAACGCTTGGCTGTATGTCCAGGTTTGTCACAGAACTGACAAATAATAGAAGAAGAGACATGAGAGCCGCCAGCTGCCGCAACAGAATGTCCAGTGGCAGGAAATCTAGTGGAATGCGTCTGATGATACTGCAAAGGTCCAGGAGTGAACTGTTGTTGCTGCATAGATCCTGGAGTGTGTCCATGTGATTTCCTGTTAGTATTACGATAGGAATGCCAAGGCTGCCGATTTGCGACCAATGCAGTAGAAATAGCAGTATTATTGACTCGTGAAGACCTTAACAAATAAGTTTCATGATCTGTTAATTTTTGGTGCAGATCATTAAATGAAATCAAGGAGTCTCTAGCACGGATAGCTGCCGCAATCTCTTTATATTCTGGTCCAAGGCCATTAAGGCAGTGAATAACCATATCTGCATCTTCAAGTGGATTGCCAATGATTGATAACTCATCTGAAATTTCCTTAAGCTTTTGTAAATAAGAAGCAACAGGTTGTGATCCTTTTTCAAGAGTCAATAGTCGATCCTTTAACGAGAGGATCTGAGTTGTCGATTTGCCAGCATAAGCCCTTTGAAGAATATCCCAAGCTTCTTTCGATGATTTAACCGAGGACAGCAGAGTTAGTTGCGTCTCTGACACTGAGGCAGTAAGGGCATGAATGATTAACTGATCTTGACGGATCCAGTGTTCGGAATCTGGATTTGTGGCCGGTGGACACGGGAATGAGCCATCCGTGTAACCTTGTAAACCGTAGCCAATAAGAAGAGCAGACATCTGTATTCTCCAAGCTGGGTAATTTGATCCATTCAATTTAACAGAAGTCGGAGTCAAAACCACAAGAGTCGTGGTTGAGTTTGTCATTGATATGGTGTTTGCAGGATTTGTAGTGGATGAGGAAGCATCAGTGTTTGTCATGATGATAATCGGCAGCTGCTGAAGGTATTGGGATAAGAATTTGGAGTAACGAAGGATCTGCCGTTAAGCAACAACTCTGATACCAAAAAAAGATTATAATGAACTGTATATTGAAGTGTTACGATTGTTGTGTACAAGTATAACTATTAAATACAAGTGAATACTAACTGATTCTACACAATATCTGGAACTAACTAATCTGATCTAGAGGATTGTTACAACTAACAGAGATCAAGACAGATTTATCATCTATTAGTAGATCAAGACAGATTTATCATCTATTAAATATCTTTACTTTCCATATTTTTTTTTTCCGAAGAATCATATTCTAAATTCACTTTACTTTCCCGTCAACCAAACGGGACCTAACAGTTAAGTTAAGAAACATTAGTTTTGTTACTACTACGTTGATGAGGCTAATAAAAGCCTAGTTGTTAATGACTTGTAGCTGTTCACATGGAAAAAAAATGTCGTCAACTAAGCAAAATACCTAGTTGCCCATAACCCAAACCCATTACCAATTACCCATCGCATAAATTCACTTTACACAAATTTACCTAAATTCACTTTACCAAACATGAAAAAAAAAACCTAGTTACATTGTCTCTATGTCCTCCTTTTTTTTGTTTTTTTTTTGTTTTGAAGAAACTATGTCCTCGTTTTTGTTAACTGGTCGCACATTTGGAAAGCACAATATATGGTTTGTCTCCAACTAAAAAGCACGTCCTCTCATATTCTTACATTAGGTCATTGACATTCGCAATGTTGTCCTGAGTAGACAGTTGTGGTCCCATGATAACTCAAATATGCTTTTAATTTTATGAAATCTTGTTTAGACTTCATTCGTTTGAAATTTATAATGTATTGGGTTTTCAAAAATATGAATTTCCCAATTTCTTGAAAATTTTGGGTTTCTCTTAAAATTGCTACATGTTTGATTCAATTTGGAGTTGGTGTTAGCTCTTTAAACTCCTAAATGCATATGTTAAAGTTCAATTTTGTATGAATTTTATATTTGGGGATCTTTACATATTAAAAATTGGGAATCTTAAAATATTTGGGAAATTATATATTTTTGAGAAATTAATGGTTCGTTATTGCAATTAAGAGTATACTTGTAGATATCCATAACCAATTTCACTAAAGTTTGTCAATTTATAATCCAATTAAAAGGGTCTGGATAAAGACCCTTTTATCTCATTATAAATAGCTTAGGAATTAAATTTTTAATATGTTGCATAAAATTAGGTGAAGAGGATTAAGAATCAAGTCTTATTGTTCCCTTAACAAGTCATAAGCCAGTGGTTTTAAATCCTCAATTGCTAGGATAAACATGTCTTCTTGGTATGGAAATTATTCTAATACGAATTCTCTTTCAAGAATAACTTTATAAATGAATTAAATATTTTTTTATCTCCATCATTTAACTAGATGCCCTTTGGTTATCAGAGAAGAATAGACTTCCAATGCACCTTTTGCTTGATTAGAGCTTAAATTTTCGATTGTTGAAGCATTGCAAAATTTTTGGGTTTTTGTTTAGCTACTTTTAAATGCGATTAAGAGATATAAAAACCTCTTATTTTGCTAGTTTATTATTGTTATATGTTCTTTTGTAGAGGCTTTTAATTTCTTCTTTAGTTGCCTTTAGTTTTTTTGCATACATCTGAAAGCCTTAAACACTTATATAGGAGTGATGAGACCCTTCAAAACTTCTTCCTCCCCTAAACATTATTGTTAAACTTAAATAGATCATCTCTTCTAGTTGTGTAGACATTAGGATACACCTTAATTAGCATATGATCTGACTTAAAAGGGTTGCTAAATTACGCAAAATTGTTTGGGAAAGTTGACATTTAGATCGAGTTTACCTAATGGCTATGTTGTCGGATGTATTCTTTTAAGTTTATAAAGTACACAATTGGGTTAAACTTGTAACCCTATTTTTTAGGAAGTAAATAATTTTATTTGAAAAATATTAACAAATCCTTACAAAGAATAATGAATGTAAGTACTTCAATTCAACCTATTTTACTGGCTAAGAAGTTGCTAGTTTAAACTAATAAATAGACCAACCCTTAATTTCCAAATAGTCCTAATGAATGCCTATTTTAATTACCTCAACTTCTTGTCAATATATTGAAGTTAAAGGATAGGATGTTCCTTTCCTAGCTTATGAGATGAATCATCGACTTCTCTTATCGATTAAAAAGTTCCTTTCATTTACAAACTATTGTACCTTTGTATGTGCTTATATGAGCTTGTGATCTAGAAGGTTCAAATTTTTAGCAAAATTATAGGCTTAAGATTAACTTTCTGGTATTGAAATTTTATTACATACATAAAAATTTTATACATCCCTTTTGACTTTGAGATGAGTGGGAATTATTGAAGTGTCTTTCTTTTGTAGGTTTGTAGCAATCCTTCTTAACATTTGTACCCATGCTCTTGATTAAGAAAATTGAAGTATCTTAAAGTGTAATTCTTTTGAGCTTTTGGTTTCCCTTGTTTTATTTTCCTTGTAGTTAGAATTTGAGGAAGTTTTTCTTTTGCTTCTAGAGAGCATACTAGTCAGTATTTGAGTTTTTTTTAACCAAGTGGTGTACAACTATGTCATACATTTGTCATCTCTCTTAATAGAGACATTGAAAAAAAGTAGATCAATCTCAAAAAATAGGGAAGGAAGATTTTGTTTTTATACTTAGTTACTTTATGTTTGGATCAAAAGACACATGATCCATACATATGGAATCTTCAAATTAGTAGCCATAAAGGGCAGTTTGACCTAGTTTTGTGCTCTAAAAACTTAAAAGAACACATCCACCAATATAGCCATAAAGGGTCAACTTGTAACCCTTTTTTTAAAAGTAAAGAATTGTATTTTAATTTTAAAAGATATTAACAAATCCTTACAAAATAGTCAATGTAAGTACTTCAACTTAACCTAATTTTCTAGCTACAAAGTTGCTAGTTTGAAGCAGCACATCGACCAACTTTAGATTTCCTAAGAGTCCTAATGAATATTATTGGTTGAGTTATAGTTTCCTTCTCATGTATCCTCCTCCTTTATCAATATTGTTGGCTGAGTTACAATTTCCTTCACTAACTTTAGTTTCTTGTTAACAAAATATTTTGAAACTTTCTTATTTATTGTACATACAATTAATTTAAAAAGATGTGACTTGTGAAGCCTTATAGATACATCCCTTATTTATCTAAATCGTTTATTATTTTTGAAGTGAGAGCCACATAGTTTCCATCAAATGTTATATTTTCTCTTTAAATGTATGATCTTAAATTTACATGAACTAATTTTGTTCTAATTTGTTGTTGGTTGTTTGTATGGATGCCATATGTGGAGTTTGAAAAACAATGTGATATTCTAATTATAAAGGAGAAGTACCTAAAGGTGTATCAATATATGATGAAGCTAATTTGAGGAGATAAATTCTGGCTTAGAGCTAAATATGAACCACAAGTACCACTTCTATTTTGAAAAGTGTCTATTAGGCCAAAGAAGAATAGGGAAAATGAGGATTTGGAGAGTACAACTAAGGATAACAAAATGTCAATAAGAGGTATGAAAATGGAGTCTAGATCCTCTGTCCAATATTACTCTGTCTTATTCTATCTCATGGAATCTAAGTTATTTATTTTACGGGACCTACGCGGGACCCATGCGAGACCTACATAAATAAATGACTGAGATTTATTGAACACAATAAAATACCATAATATTGGACAGAAGATCTGAACTCATGAAAATAACCTATCAACAATACTTTTAGTAAGGACACAATAAAAAAATATGTCCTATAAAAGTTGCGTCACAACAAGTTTCAACAGATACACATGTAAATTAACAAATTCTTTATTCTTTTTCATATATTTCTTCATCCTTAAACATTGTTTGTTTTCATTTTTTCCAATACAGTCTATAAGTGATGTCCAAACAAATTATTCTAATATTAATCCTTTCAAGTCGACCACCAATTTCAAAGCAAACTAAAAGAAAGAGACCATTCTATAGATATAGAACACCGTGGGGGTAAAGAACCTTAGCTAGGAGTAATAAGAAGAGTTATAACTCATCAAAGGTTACAGCTGTTGAGTTATATGTCTTAAATCAATTTTAACAATTGGGTTGTTCTCTGATTATACGTCGCCCCTTTTTTTTAGGACGAAACAAATGTGATGATGTGGAAGATAAGATCAAAAGCTTCACGAAGTTCTATGTAGAGATATATTTTACTAATGTGCCTTATCATACAAGATTTATGCAAAGTTATGGTTTTGTAAAAAGAAATACTTTTTGATTATACAATGCCTATGTGCCTTGTCCTATTTGATGTGAACAACAAAATAATTATATGAATGTACATAGATGTTTTAGAAAATACAATATGGGAACAAAGAAATACTTTTGTAAAACAAAATACTTATATTAATGCATATGGGTGTTTTAATTTGTATTTCATTTTCTTTTACTAAGTTAGTTAAGTGTTAATGAGACTAATTTAGGAAATTGATGATTAGGATCATGAGAATGTCTTCATAAACTAATGAAGGAAATATGATCAATGATAATGAGATTAATTCAGGAATTTGATTGAAGCTATCACTTTAAGACTTATTTGTTGGATTATTACATAGAAAATGGTTTAATATCAACGAATGATAATTGGTAATGGGTAATTGGTGATTGGTGATGGGTAATTGGTAATTGGTAATTGGTAATTGGAAAGCAACAGATCAACGGCTGAAAGCCAAGACCTAACCGCAAATTGTCAAAACTTCAGATTCTCCAAATTCTGTGGTGGTCCATCAATCGCCATTTCTCTTCACTCTTTCTCTCTCTCTCTCTCTGCCACCATGGCTAAGGGACCGGAACTCTTCTCCGATATCGGCAAGAAACCCAAAGGTATAGCCGATCTCTATTTCTTCCTTCATGCTTATGTATCTACCTTTTCTTATGTGCCCCGATCAATTTGACTCTCAACGTTCCAATCTTTTTCTATTTGTAGATCTCTTGACCAGAGACTATAGCTCCGATCAGAAATTCAGTGTCTCCACCTTCAGCGCTGCTGGTGTGGTATGTCTAACGCTATATGTCACGCGTCACGCTCATTTCAATTAGTTCAAATTCAAGTATTTGACTTTCCGTTTTGTTTGCCTATCGGGAGAGGATTAACGTTCAAAAATGATTAGTCTGTGTGTGGATAATATGATGAATTTGCTCGATTGGGTCAATGTTCGAGTTCCGTGATCATAGTGCTGCTCCCCATATTGCTGAATATATACTACTGTTGGGTTTTGTTTCTCACATAGGAAATACACTTTTTTTCTTACATCGGCAAGCGTGATAGGAGTTGGAATGTGTACATAGGTGGCCCTTTCTCCTCCCAATCCTTTGTTTTTGATGGTTCTATCGGAACTGTAGATATTTTATTTCAAGACACACGAATAGGCTAAAAAGTGTGTGGAGAAATGTGTATTCACTTGTAGCACGAAGATAATGTGTATTCATTATGAACTCGTTGCTTCTTTGAGGTAGCATCGAAGTCACAATCTTGTTAGCATCTTATGGGAACTATGATGATTCGCTAATGGTCTTTGGAATTCTGATGTTGTTTGCCTTTGAACCTTCTGCTGAGTTTTTGATCTGTAAAAACAAGTACCTTTCAGATATGGTCAACCCACTTGACTATTAATGTTTAGGTTTTTATTCTCTGTTTTAATTTGTCAAAATGGGGTTCTCATTTTAACTCTATTCTGCATGATTTTTCAGGCCCTTACGTCAACAGCTGTGAAACAAGGAGGGCTCTCCACTGGGGACGTGGCAGCGCTTTACGTTTACAAGAAAAACTTATTCAATGTCAAAGTTGACACAGAATCTAACGTAGGCTGCTTCTTTTCTTTGTCTGAATGATAACTAGTGATAGGTCGTTAAGACTTTACATTCACACATGTTTTCTGCAGATCTCAACAACCCTCACTTTTACGGAGATTCTTCCATCCACAAATGCTATCGCCTCGTTCAAAATACCTGATTATAACTCAGGGAAGGTAGGTAATTTCGCACTTATAGAAGTTGGGCTAAAATTAAAATCACAGATGTTAATTTTGATAATTGACGAATAACTATTCCTTTGCCGATGCCAATCATGCTAAAGTAAAGGCAGGACCTTTTGGCTTAACCATCTTTAGCCACAAATTTGAAATTAAGCTGCAAAAGTGATCAATGTATTGATGGGAATCTTGGTTTTGAGTTTTGAGAATCCTTTTTACCATTGGTATCGCAGTTCGAGGTTCAGTATTTCCATGACCATGCAACACTAACCGCAGCTGCTGCACTGTCTCAATCACCTGCAATTGATTTTACTGCCACTCTAGGTACTCCTACAATAGCTTTTGGTGCTGAGGCTGGCTATGATACCTCTTCTGGTAATCTCTCAAAGTACACTGCTGGAATTAGTGTGACAAAGCCAGATGCTTATGCTTCAGTTATTCTGTAAGTCATTAACCCCATTAACAAATCATCTCTGTTAGTTGAACTAATCACAAGAGAATGTAAGCTGTGTTTATTTGGTTTCAACATTGTTTCCCTTTTCCGCAGGGGTGACAAAGGAGACACCATAAAGGCATCATATGTTCATTATTTGGATCAGTTGAAAAGAAGTGCTGCTGTGGCAGAGATCACTAGAAGGTTTTCAACAAATGAGAATACATTTACCGTGGGGGGTTCCTACGCCGTCGATCATTTGACATTGGTGAAAGCAAAACTCAGTAACCATGGAAAACTTGGGGCATTGGTACAGCATGAGCTCATACCAAAGTCACTAGTGACAATCTCTGGTGAGGTGGACACCAAAGCTTTGGACAAAAACCCTAGGTTTGGTTTAGCGATAGCTCTCAAGCCTTGATTGGTATCAGCCGATTCTTTGAAGCACTGTTCGAGATGATTACGGATATTATTGTTATAATTTTTTTTCCCAGCTCTGGGTTGCTCCTCAGAGGTAGTGCCAATAAATAGTTGCACACAAATGCATGTTCCTTAGATTTGCAATAACTAGGTGGACATGCATTTGGTAACAAGGGATTGTCATTCTACTCTCCTTTTTGTGTGGAGATTTTTCAATTTAGATTGGCATGGCATCCGCGGGTTCTGCATTTCTTGTGCCTTCCATTGAATCGCTGAGGCTCTTAGTAACCCTGATAGACTGAAGCTTTAGGACCATGACTCAAGCTTTTATTTTCTGTACTTTACCCCACAACTAAGCCCCAAAAACAGAGAGGATAAAGTTTCCGTGGTCTTACGTTTGCCCTAGCAATAAATAGATTGTCATTGCGATTCAAGGAATAATGATCTGATGTTCTAATAACCCTCATAATTTCTTATGCAATTATATCAAATGCAGCTTTGACGGAAGTGAAGACCGTTGAGAACTGATGTTTAACCAATTCTGGGTCAGTTCATTCACGTATTGGCATCATTAGCAAGGAACGTCGACCAATTATGGAGCAATCATAGCCTCCTCACAACAAGAGGACTCGAAACCAGCGTTAATTCCAAAAAGAGATCGATGTCATATACTCATATACTTGTTGATAATTGAGGATAGGGACGAGAACTGTCGAAGTTTGATGCTTTCTCTGAGCACCAACCAAAACGTATAAACAGAAGATTATCATAAAGGGTGGCAGAAGCCACATCCTAGATGAAATTCACATCTTCATCTACAGCGATTCAATAATGATCCGGAAGGACCACCTGAGGGCTTACAAACACATTGCAGACAAGAAAACTAAATCCGATTTGGACGAACACTCGGTACAAGTAGTTCAAAAACAACATTGATGATGTGAGAAAACCCGGGATGATAGTCATTGTTAGTGCTTCTAATCATGTATAATATTTACATCAAATCAATAAATAAATAAAAACGCCTACAAGATCTGCATTAAGCAAATGACTTGATTCCAGAGAGCATGCATGAAAAGAGTATCTACGTAAGCAAGATAACCTTTCTTGTGCAATCACAATACTTGTATAGAACGAGAAATACTTATAGCCCACATACAGAACAATAAGTATCACTCAACTGGACTGAAGCTTATATCCAACAATTGTAAACAGAAATAAAAGGACTAAGTCAACCATTTAGCTGCATAGATTAAAGAGTACTGCATATAGAAACAAACACTCAATGAGTATTCTCATAACAATTTTTCAAAAACTAACCTTCACCCAAAAAAGATTCACCATTAAGTATGGAGATCGAACAAATCATGATAAATTGATCTATCACAATCTAACAACAGAAAACAGGAAAATGCAAAACAATTGTTAGGGGAGACTTCAAAAAACATGAGATTTAACAGTAACAAATTTCAATTCAAATGAGAAGCTTCGTAAATAATCCACACATCCAAAACTTAATACTGTTAATATTAATTTCACAGAAAAAGGATCATCCTCAGAGTAACGAAAAGCATCCTATCAATAAATGCCCTTAAACAAGATGAGAGCTTGTTTCACCAAAGCTCTTCACTTAGTCAACATTCTGCATGATATCCTCAGCAGTGAATTTAGTGCCCTTGTCCTTATCAGCCGCTGCTCGTCCCCTGGCCTTACGCTCGAGAAGAGATTTCCTGTCCTTGTCAAGGCGGAGCTTGGTGATCACTACCTTGGACGGGTTGACACCCACGTTGACAGTGGAGCCATTAACCTTTTCCCTCGTAATACGCTCGATGTGGATGACCCACTTGCGGCGGTACACTTGCACAACCTTGCCCTCGCGGCCCTTGTAGGTCCCGCGAACCACCAGAACCTCGTCGTCCTTGCGAACGGGCATGGATCGGACGTTGTGCTTCTGGCGGAGGTCGGCGGAGACCGGAGCGCTCATGAGGATACGGCGGACAGAAGAAGGGGCCGTGAAGTGGGCCTTCCGGTTCTTGCGGCGGGAAGATGAAACCCTAGGATTGTATTTCATGGTGGCTCTGTGTGCGTGTGAGTGGTTAGGGTTATGGAGGAATCACCTTCAGAGAAATGGAGCCTTTCAGCTTATAAATAGCAAGGTAAAGGATTAGGGTTTTTGTATTAGTTTAATTGGGCCAAGTTGGATTATTGTATCGCAGGCCTTAAAAAGGCCCATTCTTTCTCATTTTCATGGATTGCACATTTTGAAGAAGCCCTTTAAAAAAGTTCATTATAATTTTAGGCTTTTATTAAGGTGTTTGTTTCTATTTTAATTTTATTTTTTATTTTTTATTTCAAATTTAGTAAAAAAATATGTTTATTTGAAATTTGGGTATTGTAAATAAAATACCCAAATAGAAATAAACAAGAGAATGAAAGGAAATAAGTCAGAATTAACTTCTATTA
>JANKOD010000191.1:22865877-22887681 GCA_026284645.1 Erythroxylum acuminatum
TGGAGGTTGACGATATAGTGAACGTAACATTCGTTCAGTCAAGATTCACTCACTTAAAAAGAAATATCCATTCGTTTCAAAAAAAAAAAAAAGAAATATCCATCACTCACGAGTCACGACTCACGAGGTTGCATCCTTTTCTCATTCCTTTCATAAAAGTCTTCCAAGAGTCAAAAAGAGACGTCATATCCGAGGAGTTTTCAGATTTGACAAATAGAGAGTTCTACTTTGATTTTTTAAAGACAACACGTGTATGTTCTGTCAAGGTAAAGGAGCCTCCGTGGCAGAGACAAACTTCCTCGAGTACCAACTTTCGTGTTCACTCTTTAGATTTTTAAGGTGTTATATATTTTATAAGTTATTTTTCTAAGAATCGAAGTAAAATGGTTGAAATTAAGCAATATTTTAAAAATTAAATCGAAAGATAAAATAATAAATAATAAATTTAAAATTTAAAAAATTCAACTGATATTAAACTATCATAAATATAATTAAAAATTTTGAAATATGAATGAAAAAAACTTGTCTTTACTCTTCTAAATATTTAAAGTTTAATCGAAAGAAAATATTATTTAATAAAAATTAATTAATTTATAAAGTTTATTAATTTAAAAAATGAATTGATTAACTAATAAACTTTTTGATTTTAAATAATACAAGTTATTAAAGTAAACCAAATAAAAATAATAATAACAAAATCAAAAAATCAATTGGTTCATGATTTTTATAGCCAAATCAGTTGAGTATTTTAATAATTTAGTTTAATTTATAAATAAAACAAATTGAAAAATATAATTATTTAAACGTAAAATATAAAAATTTATAATATAAATATATTTGAATTAAGATTTAAAATATTTTTAAATTATAATAAAATAAAATCTAGTCATTTAAAAAATCGGACTGCTGAACAAATTCATGGTACTCCAACTAATAAATGGCAATGTAATGGTTTTAATTAATATTTTAAAAATAAGATGGTAGTTAAACTAATAAGATAAAAATTTTAAAATTTAAAAGTTAATTATTATTAGGCCGTCATAAAATCAACTAAAGATTAAATAAAATTAAATAATTTAAAATGTAATTAAAATAAATTGACTTTATAATTTTAATTTTAATTAAAAATAGTGTTAAATAAAAATTAATTAATTTATTTTAATTTACAAGAACTTATTAATTTTTAAAAATTACCTGATTAATTAAAAATTAATCAAATTTTAATAACAAAATTGTTAAAATAAATTAAATAAAAATTAAAAATTAAACTTAAAGTTTAAACGGTTTAAAATTTTTAGCGTAAAACCAATTTTGAATTTTTAATCATAGGATTTAAAAGGTAACCTAAAACAACTAAAACCCGGATAGACGTACACACCATTGGGCTAATCCGACCCAATTCTGGGTCGGTGTTTTAAGACTTTTGGGCTCGCTATACTAATCTATAAGCTAAGGGTGGCTATTGCCCGAAACGGAGTGCCGTATTGTTGTCATTCGCCGAACTGGGACGACAATCGGCGAGAATCAAAATCTTCGATCTTCCGAAGCTAACGTCGTCGTCGGATACGAAGAGCGCTGCTAGGTTTATTTAGCCTTTACCAACTTCACCCCAAAAAACCCTAACTGTTAGTTATTCATAAAACCCTAGTTGAATCGGGAGTCGAAAGATGGGGAAGAAGCAGCACAGCAAGGATCGAATGTACATAACCAAAACGGAGTGGGCCACCGAGTGGGGCGGCGCCAAATCCAAAGAGCTTCGCACTCCGTTCAAACGCCTCCCGTTCTATTGCTGCGCGTACATTCTAATCACTCCCCACTGCATATATTATGTGTACATGTTGTACTAATTGTGTTTATTGAATGCAGCCTCACTTTTACTCCTTTCGAAGATCCAGTGTGCACGGAAGATGGTAGCGTATTTGATATAATGTTAGTTTTTGTCTCTCTCTTTGTGATTTTGTGCCTTATTCATTTGTAATTGATCTCATGGCGTAGTTTGATTTTTGGGTTTGGAAATTTGTGTGCAGGAACATAACCCCTTACATAAGAAAGTATGGGAAACATCCAGTTACTGGATCCCCTTTAAAGATGGTGGATCTTATCCCACTCACTTTCCATAAGAATCATGAAGGTTTGTGCTATCTTCCTTTTTTTTTTTTAATTATTGGGTTTATTCAAATTTTTGTTGCCAATGTTTTCACTCTTTCATTTTTGGATGTGGGTGGGAAATTTTCTTGATTCTCTGAAGCAGTTTGATGTACTCAGTTTGTTTATGTTGGAATCTTGTAAAATAGATTCACTTCTTAACCTTTGAACATATTTGTTTATTTATTTCTAATTTGCAATGCAGGTGAGTATCACTGCCCGGTGCTAAATAAGGTTTTTACTGAATTTACGCATATTGTTGCTGTGAAGACGACAGGGAATGTGTTCTGTTATGAGGTCAGTTTATGTTTTATGTTGATACGAGCAATATTAACTTAAATATCTTGGTCCTCTTTGTTTATTCTGTTGCTCCGTATCTTTAGGCTATTAAAGAATTAAACATCAAGACCAAGAACTGGAAGGAACTCCTCACTGATGAACCATTTTCTAAGGAAGACCTGATAACTATTCAGGTAACTGAGAGCTATGTGACTGTGTTTACGTGTTTCACTTATACTTGTTGATGTGCACTACCATGTGTTAAGCATGTTTATCTTTGTGCATATGGTTGCAGAATCCTAGCGCACTTGACAGTAAAGTTACTGTGGATTTTGATCATGTCAAAAAAGGTTTGAAAGTTGATGATGAAGGTAAGCTTTATCCTTGTTTGACATTGTTTGTTGAATTTTCCTGTTTTTATTTTCTAATATGATTTTGATTTATCATTGTGTCTTTCAGATCTAAAAAGTTCAGATCCAACCTATAACCTAAATATATATGGAGACATCAAGCAGATGCTAGAGGAGCTTGGAACTGAGAAAGGAAAGCAAACTGCACTTCATGGAGGAGGTGGTGACAAGGCACAGACTGAAAGGGCTGCTGCGCTAAAAGCAATTTTGGCTGCAAGGTCACGTATTAAGGAGGACGCAAAATCAGATTCAAATGGGGAAACAAAAGGCTCTAAAGCATTTAGTGTTGTAGATGCTGCATCTGCTTCAGTACATGGAAGAAGTGCTGCAACAGCAAAAAGTGCATCAAGCGATAAGACAGCTGCTCGGATAGCCATGCACATGGCTGGTGAGAGGACTCCTGTAAATGCAAAAATGGTTAGTTTTCATGATTTTGAATTTCATTTTACCCCAAAATCAGATAATATGATACCAACAAATGATCACTTTGGCAACTCAAATTCAATATACCTCTGGAGGGTTTCTTAACCTTACTTTTTAGCTGACGCTTTCTAGCTGACTTGATTGCTTGGGTTGGTTCACTCTGTGTAATTTCAGTGTTGGTGGGAACCTGAATATTGTTTACACGTGATGTTATCATCAAAGTGATTTTCTTTATTAGTGATTTTACTTCAGGAGTATGCTTTCAGGTGCATGCCTTTAATAATGAGTTTTTAAACTAGTTTTTCTAACCATAAGACAGACTAAAACATATTCTGTTTTGACATGAGATCTGTTTTCAGGTAAAGAGCCGTTATACTACTGGTGCTGCTTCACGATCCTTTACTTCTACTGCTTTTGATCCTGTTACCAAAAATGAGTTTGAGTACATCAAAGTTGAGAAAAATCCCAAGAAGAAAGGTTATGTTCAGCTGCATACAACTCATGGTGATCTGAACATTGAGTTACACTGTGATATAGCACCGAGGGCATGTGAGAACTTTATAACACTTTGTGAACGTGGGTACTACAACGGAGTAGCGTTTCATAGGAACATCAGGTATAAGCATGCTAGTGACTTTGATTATATTATACGATACGATATTTTCTTGGCTTTTGGAATTGGGATCCTGTTAGAACATGCACGTTGAATAGGTAATTTCAATTTTGTTCAGGAATTTTATGATTCAAGGTGGTGATCCTACTGGTACTGGGAGAGGAGGCGAATCTATTTGGGGAAAACCTTTCAAGGATGAGGTAAATTCCAAGTTGCTTCATTCTGGAAGGGGTGTTGTTAGTATGGCAAACAGTGGGCCCCACACCAATGGTTCTCAGTTTTTCATCCTCTACAAGTCAGCAGTTCATTTGAACTTTAAACATACAGTATTTGGTGGAGTCGTTGGTGGCCTGACAGCATTAGCTGCAATGGAGAAAGTTCCTGTTGATGATAATGACCGACCTCTGGTATACTACTCTGCATTCATCTTAGATTTTTTGTTGCTGTATCAATATAGATTATTGGCATGTGATATTTGATTGGTTGTTTAGCCAGCAATTGGTAATTATTGTACATATCTTGTTTTTTTTTCAATGTTAAAAGTACATATTTAGTTTCTGGGCAGACTTCGAATCGTATTTGATTTTATTGTAATATACAAAACAAATTTACACTCATACTTATCTTCATTTCTCTCATGTTTGTGTTTGTTTTTCTGTCAATTTTGCAGGAGGAGATCAAGATAAATAGTGTTACAGTATATGTAAATCCTTACAACGAACCTGACGAGGAAGAAGAGCAGGAGAAGGTCAAAGATGAGCAAGATGCGAAGGATGAAGAAAATGTCAGTTTTTTGCCCTTGTATTTTTCAATCTTCTGTTTAAAGTTGCTGATTTTAATTGAGCATGACATGAGTATGGTTCGTTTGTCAACGTACCAGGACAAGGTTGGCTCATGGTATAGCAATCCGGGTACAGGAACAACAGAATCTGGAAATGGTGGCGGCGGCGGTGGTGGTGTTGGAAAGTATTTGAAAACAAGGAATGCTTCAACTGAAGCTGGAGCCATTGAAAATGGTTCAACTATGATTGCTGTGGCAAAGAAAAGAAAAATAGGAGCTTCAGTGACAGAGTTTAAAAACTTCTCTGGGTGGTGAGGAATCTTGAATCTTGTACTGCGGGCATGTAAGTAAAATTAATCAGTAATGTATCAGTGGCCCTGTAAAATATTCTTGAGAAGAAATGAAACCAGAATTGTAAAATTTTGAGTCAGCACTTTTCAGGAAGGAGTTGTTTTAAAGTTTGCATTTACAGTAGGGTGTACAAGTCAGGAATAGTTGAGTTCTGATCCATTGCAGAGATTTACAAGTGCTTTCTCGCAATGTCTCTCTCCATCCCATAAGTTTGTGCCTGAGATGTTTAAAGGGAAGCAGGATATTACGGTGGCAACTTCCTTTTTCTGTTGCAGCGTTTGCATATAGAATCATTATTTTGACTGTGAATTGTCATATTCTCATGATGGATTCTCTGGACCATTAGCTGTTTCCTGACCAATTTCTTCTCTGGATTCACTTTAGGATTCTTGCCTTCTCCTTTATCAAGTTTTATCTTTTACCAAACTATAATTTCACCTCCTTCCATACATTTGACAAAGCTGTGTTAAACCATTTTTGCTTCTAAGGATCAACCAACTATTTTCCTGCTTTATCAATTATATGCTGATTTAGTGCTGTAATTCTGAGGTATTAATTCACTCAAAAAAAGATTCTGCAAAAACTCAAAATAACTTTAAAACTAGTAGTTGATTACTTGTAAGTAAAGGCTTACCAAGAGCTAAAACCTCAATGATTTGAAAACTATAGGTGTCACTCCACATTAGAAATAGAACAGGACAAGATCATCTGTTCCATAAAAATCTACATTCAATAAATGGAGCTTACAAAAATTGGACGATTAGGATTGTGGCCAGAACAGAAGACATACCAAAGTTGGGAACTTCGGAAGTCGGAACACAGTTAGTCAAAGTCAACTTTCTAACAATGGTACGGCAGTGCAGAACAAGAACACAATAAAGATTAAAAGCTAATTAAAAGGCCTGAAATGACAATTAAAATCAATCATTGAAAAGGATCGATGTGTTTTTGTATTGGTTTTATTTTATTTGAAAAGGATGGAGGACTTATTTTAATTATTTTCTTTAGGGCTGGTTATAATGTCCCACTCTAAGCTTGTTAATTGCAACTTGAACTATATCCCTAATTATTTATTAAAAGAAAAAAATGTCTAAGAGAGATGGTAATAAGATATCCGATGATTAAAAAATCTAATATGTTCGGTTGATTTATCTGTAAAAACTTTGAACTGTTTTCAACTTTTCGGTTCGATTTATTTTAATAACTTTAGTTGTTAAAAATTGATCAATTTATTAATTAAATAAAGACAATTTCTTTCAATCATATTTTAAATTCTTTAAATTTATTTTATTTTTAGCCAATTTTAGAATGATCTAACACCAGTTAAATTTTTAAACCTTATATTTTATGTCTTACTAGTTTAATTTTCGATTTGATTTTTAAAACATTGAATATACCAAATTGAAAAAAGATTTATAGTATAGTCGAGGAAGTGACGTTATATCTACAACGATGATTTTTTATTAATATTTAGGCCTACAAGACTCTTAGTTTAATTTTTGAGAAATAACACCCTCTTAATTTATGCAGGTAGCTTTCATTTCTGTTAATTTTTAAATTTTATGAAAAATGTAAAACTTATTTTTGTTTTATGTTTTTCATAATATGATTTACTATTCATTAAGCGTATACTACTTAATTTGGTTATCCCATTATTTTAACTAAAAAATGTTTTCAAGATACATAAATATGAAAACTTTAAATTTTTTATAAAATATATTAATAAATTTAAATTATAGAGTTTAAAATTTTTTATAAGATGATAAATAGGTACTTGCTTTTCTAGTGAAAAACATAATTTTTTTTTCTACTAACGAACGCTGGAGATAAAGAAATTTAAGCTCGTAGAACATCGATTTTCTCACGATCCTCCGCAAGAAGAGGATGTAATTGAACCGGAGGGTCTTCACAATAAGTAAGTCCCTGAGGTGATGAATGCGCTAAATTAGCAAGTTAATCCATGCAACGGTTACCTTCGCGGCAGATATGCCTAATCTTAATCTTAATGGAAGAAATCTCTCAATAATAAGAGTACAAGTCTTGGAAATTTAAGTCTTTTTAATATGTAAATGAGTTGTAGCTAACAATTTAGGTCCTATATGCATATATGACATTTCTACTAGATAAAAGTAAGATTACGTATTACAGGATTTTTTTTTTCAGTTCTTGCGTTTTAGCGAAACTTTTAGTGAGCGATGATTGTTGTTGCTGTTATATGCATATAATAAATTAACCATGCAATCCTTTCTGTTTTTGTTTTAACTTTTGGAACAGCAAGTACATGACAAAGAGAGTGTGAGTATATATTTTGGGAAGTATAGTTTTACCATATCCATTGCTATAACTTTGATGGCTTAACTTGAATGGAGATGTCTGAGGAACACGAGTTCCCCTAAACTCAGTTCTCTAGACATACAATACAAGAAAACAAAGCAAATTCACACATGGAAATCTCTTAATCATTAGTTGAGGAAATCAAGGACAAGAAGCAACAAGCAAGGCACTTGCCAAATAGAAGAAAACAAAAGAAGATATGCAGAGCTAATTTAGCTGAACATACAAAAGTATAAAGCTAGACATACCCACTTATCTATTCTGGACCACTGACCCAACCTGCTCTTATGGCCTTCCATTGTGGAATTACACAAAAATATAGGCATAGACTTGTACACCAACGACCCTTTGCTAGACATACCCACTTATCCATTCTGGACCACTGACCCAACCTGCTCTTATGGTCTTCCATTGTGGAATCACACAAGTATGTAGAAAATGCTACAAATATATGCATAGACTTGTACACCAACGACCCTCTCTCTTTCTCCCTACGTATACGGGCCAATCAAATATGTAATGTGATGACGTTGTTTCTAGAGAGAATTTAAGGTTTTTGGTAAGGACAAGAAAGTGAAGACAACAAAAGATCAAGTTGTGTATAATGCGGTAGGGGGTGCAATGATGTTGAGCAGACTTGGCTATGAAGACAAGGCAAGTCCAGTGAGTTGGGAGATTGTATGACATGAAATTGGAGAAGACACAGGAGCTAGCTAATTATAGTTTGCTTGTAAAATATAGATAATACGAAATGGATTGAAGAGTGAGTGGTGTATGCTAGAAAAGTGAACAACCATGCCCTAGATTTTGAATACGAGAAACTATCAACATTTTAATAACCGGACCGAAAGTTAAATCGATAAAACAAGAGGTTTATAATTTAAAAAGTTTAATCGGTGTTATATCGTTATAAAATCGGTTAAAAATTAAATAAAATAAAATAATTTAAAATATTATTAAAAAGGATTATCCTTTATTTATTGAGGAATTTGAAGTTTGATTGAAAAAAGAGATTGCTAAATGAAAATTAATTGATTTATAAGAATTTATTAATTTACGAAAATTAAGTGATTAATTAATAAATTAATCAAATTTTAACAACAAATATTATCAAAATAAATTGAACCAAAAAGTTAAAAATTAAACCGAAAAATTGGACAGTTCGAATTGGTTGAATTTTTAGGTTTAACTTGTCGAATTGGTTGAATTTTTTAAAGTATTAGAAATTATTATTATTATTAGTATTAGTTGTTATTATTATATGACATATATAGGTGATGCATGGTCTCATGTTGGAGTATAAAATAAGGAAAAAGAGTAGGGAAAGGAAAGGAATTTTGGCAGAACTTGAAGAGGGATTAGGAGGCAAAGGAATGTATTGGGAAGCGGGTTTGCTGGTGATATGCACGCCGGCCGGCAGCTTTACTAATTACTAAACCACCATCTCTTTCTAAGCCTAACTGGCACGCCTGCACCTCACTATCCACTAAATCCCATATCAAACTCTTCCATGTAGCTCTCTTTAAGGTGTTATAATCCTGTTTCGCTTAATTACCTCCTGATCATTTTTTTATATCAGTATAATAAGTGCAACAGGTTTAGGTATCTTTTCATCCAGTTCAAATCCTTTGTTTAATATTACGGTATCTTATTGTGTCTAATAAATCTCAATCATTTATTTATGTGAGTCCCGCATAAACTCGCATGGTGTTCGCGTGAGTTTCGCAAAATAAATAACTAAAATTTCATAAAACGGAATAAGAATGAGTAGTATCGGAAAAAAAATCTGAAATCCATTTCATTATCTTTGTTGTACTTCGATATTGCTAAACATTAGCCATTTCAAGCCTAACTTCAATGTCTTTTGGAGTTCCAGTCAAACAGGATTACTCAATTCTCTCTCTTTCCTAGGTTATGATATGCTACTTTAAGTAATAGAGTAAAGAATGTTGAGCTATGCAAGTGAAACCCAATGGCCCACTTCCTACATTCTCATCGATCACACAAAAGAAAAGCTCATTTATACTCTCGTATGGATTCCTTTCCCCTTTACCAGACCCTCTTTGTCTCTCTCTTTTTTCTATCTATTCCTCTTCCAGTCTTAATTATCAAAAGTTCCATGGCTTAACCCAACTTGCAGCATAGAAATCCAACTTGAAAGAAAGATCCTAACTTTATGTTTCATTTCTCTACCCCAATTCCACAGTTTTCCTTCCGTCCAACGAAGATCATCAACCCAGATGTTTTATGTTTGATGTGGGTCTCTGCATCTGTTAAATGGATGCCTTGTTTAGGTTAGTCGGTCTTCAACAATCTGATCAGTCTTTCAATTCTACAAGCAGAACCTCAAGTAGCTCCAGATCCTCGAGACAAAATCACAGTAACCATCATCGCTACCGACAAGAAGACGAAGAATGCTTCAACTTTTTCATGGATGAAGAAGACTTCTCTTCGTCTTCTTCTAAATATTACTATCCTTATCACCATCAACAACAACAACACACCCCCACATCAACCCCCACTAACACTAGCACCCCCACCACTGCTCAACCTCCTCTCGACTCCACTGATTTCATTTCCTCTCCTTCTTGTGACCTCAACTTGGAATTCTCCGGAAAGTGGTCCACGGATGTCCTCCTGGAAGCTGCTCGTGCCATCGCCGATAAGAACAGTGCTCGTGTCCAACATTTGATGTGGATACTCAACGAACTTGGCTCTCCTTATGGCGACACAGACCAAAAGCTTGCTTTTTACTTCCTCCAAGCTTTATTCAGCCGCATGACTGACGCCGGCGAGAGGTATTACCGTACTTTACAGTCATCATCTGATAAAACACGCTCTTTTGAGTCCACGAGGAGAATGATATTGAAATTTCAAGAGGTAAGTCCTTGGACTACTTTTGGTCACGTCTCTTGTAATGGTGCAATAATGGAAGCTTTTGAAGGTGAAAGTAAGTTGCATATTATTGATATTAGCAACACATATTGCACCCAATGGCCAACTTTGCTCGAAGCTCTCGCGACTCGCAGGGATGAGACATCAGAGTTCAGGCTAACCACTATCGTGACTTCCAAAACCAGTGTAGTTACTCCAGGCAATGGAGGGTTAGCTGCAGTTCGAAAAGTAATGAAAGAAATTGGAAACAGAATAGAAAAGTTTGCTAGGCTCATGCGTGTTCCATTTAAATTCAACTTCATACACCACGCAGGTGATCTAAGTGACCTAAACTTCGCTGAATTGGACATCAGAGACGATGAAGCTTTGGCCATCAACTGTATCGGAGCTTTGCACTCGATCACTTCTGTTTCCAATCGCAGAGACTATGTTATATCGACTTTCAGAAGATTACAGCCAAGAATCATCACTATCGTAGAAGAAGAAGCTGATCTCGAGGTGGGTGTTGATGGGTTAGAGTTTCTTAATGGTTTTCATGAATGCTTGAGATGGTTTAGGGTTTACTTCGATTCATTAGACGAGAGCTTTCCAACAAGAAGCAACGAAAGATTGATGCTTGAAAGAGCAGCAGGGAGGGCTATGGTTGACCTAATAGCATGTCCACCATCAGAGTCTGTGGAACGAAGGGAGACGGCGGCGAGGTGGTCGGGACGGTTGCATGCCGGAGGCATCATTCCGGTGGTCTTCAGCGACGAGGTGTTGGACGATGTACGCGCCTTGTTGAGGAGGTATAAGGAGGGTTGGTCAACGACAAAATGTGAATATGGTGGAATCTACCTGTGTTGGAAGGACCACCCCGCTGTGTGGGCTAGTGCTTGGAGGCCTTAATGATCACGAGAGTTTCTTACATTTTTCTCTTTTTTTATTTCTGATTTTTAAGGTAAAAGTTTACACGTGTGATGAGTTCCTTTAGCACGTGCATGGAAGTGATGATGTGGGGGGATGGTATTGGCTGGATTAAAGAGAGAGTGGGGAAGGAATTCTTTATGATTCCAATTATCATTTTTCAAATAATTAGTAAGGTTATTTTTTGTAACTAAAAGGTCACAAATTTAAGTTACGAAAATAATATTTTTATAAAAATAAAAAATATGTATAAATATTGATGACCCTCTTTTAATCCTTACAAAACTGGAAATCTTATGCAATGAAATAACCTATTAACTTTTAAATAATGTGATCTTAATTATACTTGGAACACTTTCATTTATATAGAAAAAAAACGTCTTATAGTATTATCATTAGATAATTGATACATTGAATAAAATTCTTTTATATTATAATTCAAGTCAAAAATCTTAATTTACTCCATTTAGAATTTTGAGTAGGCCAAATTGAAGTTATGTCAAATTTTAAATTTTATAATTTTTATGGAAAAAAACATTTTTTATAAAATTAAAAGCTTTTCTTTAATTTCAAAATTTTGACTTCCATTACATGTTGACTCATGGCTTAGCTTACAATTGATACAAAAAGCAGGTATAAAGTGAACTTATTAGGGAGTAATTTAAGGTTTTTGTTTACACTAATTAGGACATTTGGAGTGGTCCAATATCTTTTTTAGTGTTGCTCTTCACATCTCAAATGACCTTAACATTACCCCACTCCTCCTCTACCTTTTTTTTTTTTTTTTTGGTCTTCCCTTTTAAATATTCATACTCTTTGCAGTCTCATTGTGTTAATATAATGAATATAATAGAAATATCAATCAGCATGGTGTTTAATTAAATAACATGCCCATGTCTCACTCGATAATAACATTTAGCCTAAACGGTATTTTAAAATTTAAGGGTCGTATTAGAACTCTTTTAATAAAAAATCGAACAAAAAGTTAAACTTATAAGACAGCTGATTGAAGGTTTAAAAGATTCAACAGGTATTAGACCATTATAAAACTAGTTAAAGATTGAATAAAATTTAATAATTTAAAATATGATTGAAAGAAGAATTTAAAGTTTAATTAAAAAGAAATTGTTAAATTAAAAATTTATTTATTTATTTTAGTTTATAATAGCTTATTAATTTAAGAAAATTAACTGATTAATTAATTAACTGATTAATTTTTAACAAAATATTTATAAAAATAGATCGACTCAAAAAAATTAGTCAAAAAAATTAATCAATTCAAGATTTTTATAATTAAACTCGTCGAATAATTAAAAAACATGATTGATAGGCTGCTATCTCTCGCTCACAGTCAAAGAAGAGATAGACTGATAAACATAAAGATAGAAGACATAGCAGTCCTTCTCTGTGAGTGGATGACTTTTTCATGCTTTGAAACATCCTTTATACTTTTTTTGTACGTTGTATCTGATCTTTCACTTTCAAGATCGTAGCTGATACTCATAAGATATGTTCTAATGATGAAATTAGAAAAAAGTAAAAAAGAAGAGAGCTAATTTTTGACTTGACTTCGTTTAATAACTCAACATGAGGTTTTTGCAAAGATTGGAAACTCTAATTTAAGTTGTTCTTATCATCTAATCAGCTATTTAATTGTATAAGTGAGAGTTGAGCCCTGCTAACCACTCTGCTTTAAGGTCAGAGTATATATATCATACATGGTGTCATAGAGTTTGCTGATCTATGGCATTTCTTTGCCACACCAATCAATTTGGCCGACTAAAACTGCCACTTATAGTTTAACATCATACTGAGCGATCAACAGAAAGAACACAAATTTTGATGATTTGACGTTGGGACAAATTGTGTCATGCAGTATGTGTTTGAAAAGTCTGCTGCTGCTTTTGCTTTTGACCAACTAAAGAAACAAAATATCTCGCAGAAGATGGAAGCAAAGCAGAGGCAATTTGGTCCCTTCCATTGCTATTCTCTCCAAGCAAAAACCCAATCCATCTTTTGCCAGTCCACCAACTTGAAACAATTTGGCAGTTGGCAGTGACATTGTTCTGAATACCACTTCTGATTTAGTTATATATCTTTTTATAGTACTTACTTAAATGCATTTAAATAAAGTGACCATGCTATTCATTGAATTATGCCAAGTCCAGTCAGTTGGATTTCCTGATAATATGCGAAGATGCAGAAGTTCATGCCATGTTGTGTCTATTTGTGTGAAGGGGCAAAGCAAGAGCACTTGCCTAATGCCAATCAACCTTCTCCAGTATAGCCCAGCAGCAAAGCTTCAGAAACCTCAAATTTGTTCCAGACTCGAATCAAATTGGAATGTAGCAGCTTAAACTTGAAGGATTGTAAAAAATTAATCCTTGCTTTAGAGAGTCTATATGGTGGGAAGATAACCTTTTGCATCTGACACTCATGACTATAACTATCAAACTAGTTAATTTACCCCTGCAAGAATGAGATGGTAACGCATAAGAGAGCTGGCCTTTTCAAAGCTAATATTAGCATCACTTGAACAAAGAGAGATGTTGGTTAAAAGCAAATGCGTTTAAAGAAAACCTATACCTGTGAAAGAATTAGCAAAATGCCATTACATATTATACACTAAAACTGCTAACAATCATGTCATTTAAGTACACTCAACCCATAAGGAAGCCTCCACTTCTTATGCCAGTAGATTGTTACTCTTGGCCAAGCTGGGAATCCAAAATTGTAATCAAGCGTTTGATCAGCCAGCCCCTCAACTATCAAGGGCAACCACACATACCGTGAGTCCCTCAAATCAGATGGATTCCACCGATCCGCCATGAAAATGAACAAACCAGGCAATCCTGGTAAAGGTATTACAAAAGTGCTTTGTGCAAAATAAGTCGTCAGTCGGAATATCTTGTTCCCTCCACTGCAAGGGTTTCCCATAGTCTCCCACGGACCCATAATTGACTGGGCTGCATGAGCTAGGGCCTTATTTGGTGCCCAGCCACTGCACCCTGATGTGATCATGTAGTAAACTCCTTCATGTTTAAAGATAGCAGGGGCTTCCCGGCGTTTTCCAACAAGAATTTTGCTCATAACATGTGTGACATCAAGATAATCTCCAGTGAGAGGTCCAATGTGAAGTTCACTATTGACCTCAGAGGAATATATGAGATAGGCTTCACCATTATCATCTTTGAATATTGTCATATCCCGGCTGTCAAACCCATGTGGCCGTTTGCTGTATAGGTAATCAAAAGGACCAGTTGGGTGATCACTTACAGCAACACCAACAGCAGCTTTGGTGTAGTTGACATCATCAATGTGCATCCACATTACATACTTCCCTGTCTTTTCATTATATATAACCTTTGGCCTCTCAAGTACGTTGGATTTGTAAAGGTCGTGGGCTTCATTTGTCTCTTCTGCTGCAAGCACTATGCCCTCGTTTTTCCAGCTCCACAGGTCCTTAGAGGAGTAGCAACCAACTCCTATAATGTCAACCTAAACCAAAGTTCATAAAAGTCCATATTTACTTAATCAAGGACTTAAATTTCATGCTATACACATGGTGAAAACAAGAATAATAGTAATACATGACATTATTAAGAACGCTAAGCTCAGGTAAATAGTAAAAGTATTTTCTTAGTAGAAAAAACTTAACGATAACTATACACTTTGTAGGAGACTAAAAGAAAACTTTCCGATATCATTAAATATTAATGCTTGAAAGTGCATTTTGATGTCCTTGGCAAAAAGAAAAGTGCATTTTGATTTGACTCACATGTACATATGTGTTAAAAGAATCATTTAAAAAATTTTCAAAATCCAATGGAAATGCCTAAACTCACACAGTCCAGAACAACCACTTTGAAGAATATGAATGAAGTTTCTATGCATGATAAAAGTAATTAGCTAGCAAAAAGATTTTCTCCTACTCAGTAGCACTACCTGCTGGTATTTTGCCTATCCATGTTGGGAGAGAGTTCTGAAAATTAAAGACGAACTTACTTAACTGATTTCTGAAGCTTTGGACTGGAAGAACAAATATTGGTGCCACTTAATCCACTCAAACTGAAACTTATGCAGGAACTAGTTTCTTAAAAAGAGAAATGGAAATATTAACATCTTGAATTAGAAAAACAGAGGGATAGAAGTATTTAATCTAAGGCATCATACCTATTACTCAATTCTGCAGGACAAAAATGTTCTCCAGGAGGACATCTAGGATACTATGCAAGGAAATAAGGGTATCAAATTAATAATTAACCCTTTCATGGACTTAGATGAGATCAAATAGTTCGTTTGCATGCTGAACTGAAATAAATATAGGACCTTGAACAGAAATATTGACATCAGATTGTTTTTCCGGTCTTTCCCATCATATTCAATTTCCCCAAAGTATGCAATTACTACCACAAACAAATCAAAAAGGCGCTCAGAGTTATACAACTCGATACCAGCAACTTCTAGTGAACCATTATATCATCATTAGCTCAACTACCCAGTCAAAAAAATAGTGGTTGATGTAAATTTTGTTATATCTGTTTTCCAGCACATGGAAGCTAAAACCAATAAAAAGAACAAAACCGTATTCCAAAATCAATCCTGCCAAGATTATAGATAACAAAAATCAGACCAGTATCAAGTATTAATGGGATTAATTCTCTACTCGAAGTCATAAGCTAACCATCAAAGTCGGTATTAACTTGGTGAATTGTCAAACGAAGTATACACTGTTAGGAGTTAAACAAAATTCACTTCCAATACAAAACAGAATGGTTTCAAGGAATTTCATGACCCAGAATCAACTGTGCAGATATTCAAAGAAGATTGACATTTATACTCATCTATAATTTCTATAATATTTGATGAATCTTAATCAAAAGAGCATACGGTCACATGATTGCTAATCAATTGTAATGGCCCACAAATTCAAAGAACATAGAGCAATGAAATTTCCACTCACAGCTGCAATTTCTATATAATATTTTCATAGAGGAAAATGATTGTCAGAAACTGGCAACAAAATATGGTAAAATGAATATGTAGCACTCACTCGTGCTGCTGCTTTTTTATGAGCATGATATGTTGGTCCATCTTTGTACTCTCCGTACCAATAATATGTCCTAGACTTTTCATCATACAGGATGCCCCCTCCATGAGCTTGAATCGGGTTCCCATCTGTATCCAACCAAATCTTCCCAGGGTGATAGTAGAAACTATCATTGCTAGCACTCTTCGTTGGACCTATAGCAGCTTTCTCGCCAGGAAAGAATACATGCCTAAGTTGCGAATTCTCATCAAGAAATTCATCAATCAGTGTGGTTGCCCTTCTAGACTGTCTTTTTGCTGTTCGTGGTGATCTTTTCCTAGGTGGGGGAATTTTAATGTTCTCCTGTTCCACTTCTTTAAGGTAACAAATTACTGGATTATGACCCGCCCGAAACTGAACATCTCCACCTTTTCCACCATTGTGGTTGACAAGGGAGTACAGATGATTTAAAAGTAGCAATCCCACCAAACTCCAAACCACTGTAGATAATGAGCATCTGCTCCCTGCAATGCAAAATTAAAAGTAGTTGATTTCCTATATTTGTTCTTTACTCTCATTCTCTGTCCTCTTGTACCTCCAAGGCAACACTGCATTTAAACTTATGCAACACGCGAAGATCCAATTAACTGGACCAAATACGAGTCACAACAAAAGTGCTCCATATTTGTTCATGACATGGTCAGAATGCTCAGAGAAAACGAGAAGGAGAAAGATTCATGCTAGGAATAAATTAATAATTTCCATTTAGAACTTTCAATGGCAACAAACTGGAAAATGTTTTTCCCATAAAAGTCAAAACTTTCCCAATCATCAGGTACTTTCCATGATACATAAACAAATAGCAGAACTGGCAGTACTATTATTTCAGCAAAAGTTTATCAAAAATGATCCCATCATTCCCATATCAATCTAACGCGTTCAAAGATATCTCAGAGGTAGTTCTATCGCAGATGGTAGATCAACTAACAAACCCATATGAATGATTTAGGATCCCTCTCCCAACCATCCACCCCCTCTGATTTCTCAAGCCATGTTGATATTAAATCATTTCAGAAACTTCATAAAAAAAATGAAGTCGAATATGCAGGAGAAAACCAAACACGTAATAAAGCAACAACAGAGTGCCAAAGTCAAACAACTTACCTGGCAAGAACCGAACCATGAGGAGAGCTAAATTTTCAGAGATGAGTTTAACAGAGGATGCTCTTCATAGTTCGAGCAACGAACGAAGTCAATGAAGTAAAAAATCCACAGCCCAGTTCACACGTACCCTCCAACATGAACAAAGAGGCTATCATCTGACAAGCCCCCAACAAAAAGGTCAAAAGCAGAACAGAAGCAGAGATTGAAGTTGGGTATTACTTGATTTTACTGGTTCAATATGGATCTAGGGGCGGTTGATGAAAGGTGACGATGACTTGAGAACAAAGTTGCTGTCTTTGTCTCTCTTATCCGTGTGTGTGAGACAACGTTTGTTGGGAGATGACGGCCCTTTGACTTCTCTCACTCTTAACAGGATTTGTCTCAAACTCCGTTTGGAGATCGGGAAAATTTGGAAATAAGGGCATGTAAAACCTATCGCATTAAAATTTTACGCCAAATCTACTATAAAAAAATTTATTTTAAGAATCTTTTTTACATTAAATTTAGGTCTTGGCAGAAAAAAAAAAGTGAATTTGGAATATGATTACTCGAAAAATAAATCTATAAAAAGTAAAGATATTTACGTATTTGGATACTTATAAAAATTTTAATATAAAAATTTGGTAAATTTTTATTATAGTGTTTGGTATGCAATAGTATTTCATAGAATGTAACTTAATTTTAACTTATATTTCTAATTATATCCCTACAAACTGAATTTTGCACCAAATTTGGTAATCAAGTGTTTTCAAAAAATATTTAATAATAATTTAGTTATTAACTAAATTAATTTATATTTATACAATAGTTTTTATTTTTATTTATTTATAAAAATAAAATAAAATCATTATTTTTAATTAATATATATATACTTTATATTAAATTAATATTATTTAGCATATATAATTAATAGTATTGCAACAAAAAAATTAATAACATACACAAACATAATATTTTTATTGCACATTTAACTTCTAATCCTCTTATTTACCATATAGTTTCCACAAATATTCAATCAATATATTGCCAAATTCATAATGGGCTTTTTATCTTTAATTTGCTTATGTCTAGTAAAGAATTCTTGAAATATAATTATATTGTCTCTATTAATATTAATTTTAGGGATTGACGTTTCACTCCAATCTAATATGGCCGCTTGGATATCATGTTTGTCCTCAAATTTACTTTTTATTCTTAAAATATTTTATTGATGAATTTATAACACTTATAAACAAGAATTATAAATAAATATTATAAATAAATTTAATATTATATTCAATATTAGTGTCATTTTAAATGTTTCAATGAGATCTTTATAATGATATTTTTGTGTAAAGTAATATATATTCTAAAATTAAATACTTAGTAAATTATGTAAATAAATCAAATTGTGAGAAGGATATACAAGGAATATGTTAAAAAGATAATGGACAAAGTTGTCTTCTTACAAGTTTTGGTGCATGAATAGTAACACATCAAATTTGGTGTGTTACTATTCATTACATCATTTTGGTGTTGAAATTTGGTGTCTTCCTTAAAGTGATTTCTTTGCACCAAAACATCAAATTTAGTGTGTTAGTATTCATTACAATATTTTGGTGTTAAAATTTGGTGTTTTTCTTAGTGTGATTTCTTTGCACCAAAACACTAAATTGGAGATGGCCTTAGAATGGTGTATCGTACCATGGAGCCTTACCCCGTTCTTAGTTTTTTTTAGTTTAGATCTTTATAATAGGCCTTTTTTATTTGCTTTAATTGTTTAACACTACAAGAAAATAAGTCCTTTTGCGTCGTTTTAAAAACGTCACAAAAGGTCTTAAAAACGTCACAGAAGGGCATTTGCGACGTTTTAAAAAACGTCACAAAAAACGTCGCGGAATGTAGCGTAGGCAAACGTTTTCCGCGATGTTTTATGAAAAACGTCACGAAAAATGCCGACATTCCGCGACGTTTTGTAAAACGTCACAAAAAAGTTGAACAATTCGCGACGTTTTAGGGAAACGTCACAGATTGTTAAAGTTTCCGCGACGTTTTTAAAACGTCGCAAAATGTTAAGAAATCCGCGACGTTTTTTAAGAAACGTCACAGAATGTCTTCCTCGACGTTTTTTAAAAAACGTCACAGAATGTCTTCTGCGACGTTTTTAAAACGTCACGAAAGACATTCCGTGACGTTTTTATTATTTTATTATTTTTTTCATTTTTTGAAAATCATATTAATTTAATAATTTTAAAATTTAATAATTATTTTTTAAATAACAATTTTTAAATCTTATTTATTTAATAACTATTCAATATTATTTATAAATTTTATTTACTTAATATTTCTTTAATTTTTTTAGTATATCATTAATTTTAATAACTTTTCATGTATGACAAGAATTTCACACTGTGCATAAAATGACAAGAATTTCATACTGTGCATAAAATTTAGTATTTAAAGCAATTCCTAAGCATGTCATAATACATTAATTAACATAAACAATATGTCATAAATGTTTAATATATCAATATGAGTACATATATCTAATCTAATCTTCAGTGAGAAAATTATTATACGCAGTACTGCAACCACCACTGAAAATTATAAAGCCTCAAAATCTCAGGACCACTTGAATTGCCTCTCTTACTTCATTGAGCTCAGCTTCAGCGTAATAATAGATACCGCCATTTCCTGAAATCTTTGGATCTCCAAGTATCTGCATCCTGGTTAATACTTCCAGAAATTTTCAATTTGTCATAGGGTTCACCATTCAACAAAGCAACAACTTCCTCACCAGCCCTTTTCCTGATGTGGGGATAAATGGTAAGGACATAAATTTTCTCCACCTGAAAAAAAGGCACTGCAGTTCTTAGGAACATAATCTAGCAATGGGCTATTCCCTGAAACAGGGAAAAAATAAGATAGAAAGCGACAGAGAAACAGTGGCAGCGAAAGAAGTGCAATGGGCTATTCCCTCCCCAGAAGCCTTCACCTCAAAACATATGTGATAAACATAAATCTTAACAGCATCCCTCTTTGTGGGAAGAATTACAGCCAAGCACTTACAGAATGAATGCTTATATCAACTCCTGCGATTTTTTGTCACCATTGATTAGAAATTATATATATTCCACATAAATGAATGCTTAAAGGCTAAAGCTATCTCGTAGTCACAAAAGCACAAATTGTTAATTGGTTATGAACATGATATCTCAAAGCTTCTAAAAATGGTAAACCTGACAAACCCTGGAGAATTTCATAGCTTTCGTGCAATACAAAGAGAAACTGTCATGAGTTTTTCATATTGATTCATTCTTCATTCATGGTAGATATCCCACTTTCAATATGACCAAACGATTCCACATAATAATCAGCATTAAGAAATCAAAAGGATATGAAACAAAACTTACATGGAATGCAAAAGCACCCTCAATTCAGAAGACGCCCAAAAATATCAAAGAAGTATCTATATGCTAGACCCAAATATTATCCAGTTTAATAGCTACCTTCAACTCTAGGGAACACGGTTATTTTCAAGCTAACTATTGTTTTCTCCTCATCCAGAACAAAACTCAAATCCACCTGAAATTTTAGTGTGATAAGGAGATAAAAAAGACATATAACAGTTCCAAAAATACATTGGAAGTCCCAACAGTCAATTCTCTTTTATATCCATACCATATCAAAATAGTAATCAGGCAATTTGTAGTCCTTCAAGAATATTTCTTTCAGAGCATCCATGTTGGATTCTTTAACTTGCTTCTATAATGTTTCTGTTGAAACTGAACAAATTAGCTTCCTGCTGTTTTGTTTAGCCCTCTGAAAGTTGAAGAAGCGTAATAAACACATCAATAGAAAGGTTGGTTAAAATAAAATCAAATTTCGATGCAAATATATATATATACACAAACCTCTGAGCTTAGTAAGTGCCTGTATCTGGATATATTTTTCACTGAATTGCAGATGAAACTAACTTGGTTTGTAACCTTAGGCTGCATAAATCAATAAAACAGAAAGTAAATGAGAATCAGTAGTTGAACATTAGCATCTGTGATTTTCCACCTTGCAATATGTTTGGCTTTACTACATCAAGAAAATCAAACTCGCAAGAACATAACAACAAGAGGATCTACATTATTGTATAGGGACTAACACAAATCATTTTGAGGGAATCTGAACAAGACAAAAACAAGCAGTGTCAATAGACTAAATAGATCCAGAACTACTTTGCATTTCTAAAATCTCGTTACAAAATGAATAACGCAATCAGTTTTCTCCAGTTACACAACTCTAATCAATAAGTAACTACAATTAGAAGAAAAAACAAATTCAGAATATGGAGGCATTATAGACTACATACCGAAGACAATGACATTCAAGGAAAACTTAGTTCATCGTGCAAGACATTCACATACACACAAAGTAGATTGTTCTGATTATTATCGTTATTACTGTTTAGATGAGACTAGTTTATGAATATCACCATAAGAGA